>BRDA01004752.1:51035-69879 GCA_036984385.1 Crenuchus spilurus
CGTGTCTGCTTGCACTGGCCATAGCATGCAGGGTTGCCAAGTCCAGCATAAATATCCAGCCCAAAGTCAGTCTAAAACCCGCCCTTCAGAAGCTTAAACTAGCCCAAAATATATGTCTGTCACACATCTGAAGCAAATGGCAAAACAACTATGAATGTACGACTTAGTATTTTGTTTATAAGGGATTTATTATCAATCATTAATAATATGGTAACATTAGTGTTTATTAGTTCTTTTATAACAGTTTTATATCCCAGTCAAGAACATTTAATAGTAACATAATTAGCAAAAAAAAGGAACTGACTTTTTCATTTCACATTTGCAGTATTTGCAATATGCCTATTTCTCATCATTAGGAACACATTCCATCAAACCTTTTTTTTCCCCCAGACCTTGCACTGGCCATAGCAAAATTCCCGCTGTGGGAATACCACCGGGGGTGGGGGGGCGAAGGGGGCACTCAGCTGCAGCAGCAGCCGCCACCACCGATAATACCGCATACCATGGTATTTTCTCAAGCTCATATCAAGGTATGAAAAACACCAATATTGCCCAACCCCATTGACTACTAGAAATTAAATAATCCAGAACTCAATCTATTCAAGAATTCAAGGTCCAGATTTTATGACTACTGGTTTAGAATAATTCAGTCCATATTATTAGTTGAAGCACACATTTTTTCATCTTTTTATTTAAACTAATGTGGCTGAAAATAAATTAAAATCACCAACACCCAGCTAGACAACTTTGAAGAATTTACTCAAAATTGCATTTAGATATTTTTGTTCCACACAGATGTAGCCAGCCAGCCAAGACATACACTATATTCATATGCATGTTTAATTAAAAGTGTAATTGGTGACACCTACTGGTCAACTCCAGGGTTGAAACTGTAACTGAGGTTATGGGGAGTGGAGGGTCTGAGTGAGGGTTACCTGTCCAATGAAGGCTTTCTATTAGATTTTGGAGCATTGTTGTGTTGATTTGATTGCATTCAGCCACAAGAATGTTAGTGAGGTCAGGATGTTGGATGATCGCCACCTAACTGATCCCCAACTCATCCCAACAGTACTGGATAGAGCAGAGAACACAACTCCATTTATCCACAGCCCAATGCTGGGGGGCTATATACCCCTCTAGCCCACATGTGACATTAGACATGAGCCAACTGGATCATGGTTATCAGCTTGAGAGAGTCCTATTCTTTTGGCAGTGCTTCTCTACAGGGACAAGACCAGCTGTGTATGCATTTGTACTGTACATCTGTGTAAACTTAAAGTAGCTGAATGCATTCAATAGGGGTGTACACAAAGCTTTTAGTCACCTGAATAGCTTGGATGATGCCCATCATTATTATGAAGGAATCTGATCCAAGATCAGTCTTTTACCAACCCTGCTGCTGTCTGAAGTGTACCTATAGAAAGACCTGTAGTCTACCTGTAAATTTGAAATCTCACAATAACTCTTTGTGTGCTAAACCGTATCAATTAGTCTTTAAGAGGTGATGGCGATAGCACTACAGTGGTAACCCTACTTATGAGTTTAATCCGTGCAGGAGCTGAGCTCATTAGCTGGAATGCTTGTTAGCTGGATGCATTTTCCCCATAAGAATACATGTAAAACTGATTAATCCGTGTCAGCCGGCCAATATACAGTATACTTTAATATGCTAAATAATGTGTTTATATGGGTTTTTAAAAACATAGACGAGACGACGACGACGCTCGTGTAGGCTGGCGGCTAAGGAGGACAGGAGGACGGGCGTACGTGTATGGCATGGTTACACTTATCATATGAAAAGTAAAAGTAAATGTATCTAACTTTTTTGTTCACTACCTTTTGCTACCTTAGCATCGCTTTCACTAGCACTTTCACTGGACAGCGGTCAAAAGTAATGACTGACCTCTTCTTCTACGGTAGCATCTAGGAGATGCTACAACCGCAGCAACCCTAGTGGTTTGGCATAATTGAAGAAATGTACGCTACTCGTTACTTGGAATTTTACTCGTTACATGGAACAAAAATATTCCGAGATCTCGACTCGTTACCTGGAATACTTGTTAGTAGGGATGCTCGTAAGTAGGATTACCACTGTATTTAAGTGACTGCTGAGTTCTAGTGTTTGTTAGCCTCATAGGTCCATGAAGCAAAACTTCTGGTCTTGGCTCACTGAGTACATCTAGGGTACATTAGGTTTTTTAATGAAACACTCCTTTAAGCAGTCTCAATACAAATCTGTGGATGTTTGTCATGTTTCTAATGTAAATTAGCTTTATTTGAATTAGCCCAGGGGTGGGCGGCATGGTGACTTAGTGGTTAGCACATTCGCCTCTCAGCGCTGAGGTCTTGGGTTCGAGTCCCCATCTGAGCGCAGTTTCCATGTTCTCTACGTGTCTGCTTGGGTTTCCTCTGGGGTCTCTGGTTTCCTCCCACAATCCTAAAACATGGAGGCCAGGTGGATTGGGTAGTGTGTATGTGCGTATGTGTACCCAGTGATGGATTGGCACCCTGTCCTGGGCTTAGTTGAATAGTGTAATGCCCTGCCCTGCGCCCAGTGAGGGGGTAGGGGACTAACCACAACCCTGATATGAATTAGCCCATCCCCTGGAACTCACCATGATCTTGTCATCACCCTTAAAAACTCACTGATCACTATGTGTACTGAAGCATGGAGCCTTGGTGTAATTGTGGATGACCAATTATTGCCCCTGTTACAAATCTGACTCAGTCATGCAGATTTCTCCTTTGGACTATCTGTAGAATTGGGCCTTTTCTTTCCAGTGACCACACAGGTGCTTGTTCAGTACTTCATCATTTCTAGACTTGACTACAGCAACTCCCTCCTGGCTGGTCTCCCTATGTGCCGTCAGGCCACTGCAACTGAATGCAGCAACACAAATTGCCTTCAATGTTTCAAAATTCAGTGATATAGCTCCTCTTCTACGCTCCCTAAACTTCACACACATCTCAGCTGACCCACCATCCTTCAAGAAGACAAATATCCAGACTTCTTTATGTCCTGGCATCTAAATGGTGGAATGGACTTTCTCTAAATGTCTGAATGGCAGAGTCACTTACTGTCTTCAGACGACGACTGAAGACCCATCTCTTCTAAGGGTACTTATCCTCATGATTATACTCATGTCTCTTTTGATTTGGCATTCAAGTATGTTGAGCATTATGTATCTAGGCATCCGTACCAACTTGTATTTGGCAGCATCTAAGCTTGAGGTATCTTCTGGATTATATTCAGAATAAACAAAAAAACACATTTGTAAGTCAGTCTGGATAAGAGTGTCCGCTAAATGCCTTAAATGTAAATGTATATTTGACGTTCATGTGTGGAGAGAAGCCATTATCTAAAGCACTGAATCCATTCGTATTGTATTAAATAAGCTCACTGTAAGTTGCCATAACTTCTGTAGTGTAGTTATGAGGTTGGTGTCCCCTTAAATACAGATCACCCCACCCTATATAGGTCAGAGCCAACAGGATACTGGAGAACAGCCCACACATTAAAACTGAGCAGCCATGTACAGCTCAGTTCTTCTTTCTGTGGATTCAAGACTCAGACGAATTGTCCCACGTGCAGCTAAGTATGTTTAACGTTGTTATATTAAGGAAACTGTACTTGCACCTTTGAGATCTTTCTGTGAACTACTATTAATATAGATATTTAGTAATGATATAGTTTGAAAAGTTGAATTTGTAACAGTATCATGACTAGGCCTTAAAACTAAAATGCAGTAAGATTTTCACATCTAGGTCCTTAAAAGTGAAATAAAAGAAACGCTACTTATTATGCAATTGTTAAATGTACCGTGTGACCACAAATGTTTCCATGTTTTCTTCAGAAAACTTTCCTTTACTGTATCCTGTCTATCCCCTTGTGGCCACCCGTCACTAGAACATACTTTCTAGTTTAGGCATTCTTTTCAATGAAGATTGTCTTCACAATGCCTTGTAATGCAGGCCTAGGCTTAATCCTGGTCTTAGGGTCAGTTTTGCGGACTGGGATTAAGCATATTCCTGACTTTTCATTTCTCGCCCTGTTTTAAAACACGCTGATGTACATAGTTGGCTTTCTGAATAATAACCTTTTCTTTTGTCTCCTGTTTCCTGTGTTGATCTTGGCGAAGGTGAGTGGACTGTTGATGATGGAAGTTGAGAGTGTGAAACTCTTTGTATTGATATTCCTCACTGGACTCTCTCTCGGTGTAAGTTCTTTATACAAATTTCTAAGAACTTGTATGCATTCTTTCTCTTCAATCTCCATATAAATCCATTCATTAACAAATCCATTCATTAATTTTTAAAGTATGAGGCTACATTTAAATATAAGTTTTGAAAAATATAAGCTTTTAACCTTTTTCCTTTTTCACAAAACAAAACCTATTTCAGTGTTTAATAGTGTTTAATGAGGTTGTTGATAGAGTAAAGCAGTTTGGTGCTGTAATGGTTAGGGCACTGAATAAAACCTAGTAGGTGAATTAAAGCAGGATTGTGTAGTTGTCAGGATGGCCAAGCAGGTGCTGTGTTTAGGTTGTAGTCTCCACTGGAGGTGTGTGTTCAAATCCCACTTCTGACAGCAATACTTTGGGCCCACCTGTGGCCTCAAGTAGAGAAGTGGATTGATGGGCTCCAGGTGCTGTGGACAGAGCTGCTCCCTATTCTAGTGATTAGAAGTGTTTATTGAGGCTGTTGATTAATATATTGTTGTAGTGCATTGGATTGTGACCATACTGACAAGAGTTTAAGTCTCAGCATGTGGTCCAAAGTTGATTTCACACTATTGCTGTCAGGATGGCCGAGCAATCAGAGGTTGCAGAGGTGGATTCAGTTTTGGGTGCAGCTGTGGCCTCCAAGTAGAAAATTGTTGGTACCAATCGGTCAGTGGAGGTACAAAAAACTGAGCTAAAAAGCAGTGATACTGTCTAACCTGACCATACTCTCAAATTTAGAACTAATCAACATAAGTGCCCCTGTTTGTTCCTTACCATTTACTTTAACCATTAGACTTAAATTCTTACAAACCATTTTTCTTCTGTTGTGTAGGCGACTGTGAAGGACAAAATGCTGGACATGGCTCCTAATGCAGTAGATGACATCTTCTCCCAGTGTCGAGATCAAATGATACAGACTATCACAGCACCTGGTGGACTGTTGGAAACTGAGCTCAAGGCCAGTAAGGATTTCATAGACATGTGGAGGAGTCATGGTGGAACTTGTCAGAAGCAAATTTTTGGAGCAACACCACATCACTTGGCTGCATTGCAGGCTTACGGGAATTCTCCCGTTTCCTTCCGAAAGAAGTTTAACGACATGGTTCAGAACAATGGCAGCAGTGCTGTGACATACAAAGAATTTCCCTTCAAGTCTCTTCACTTCCTTTTAACAGATGTCATGCAACTTCTAAACAACACGAAAACATGTCAGCGTGTGTATTATGGTACACAAACGCAATACGCAACAGAAACTGGAAAGGAGATTCGTTTCGGAAGGTTCCTTCATGCCAGAATCAAAGCAAGCTCTGAAATTGAAAATATTGAATCAGATGGTGAAGGAACACTGTTAAACATCACCTCCTGTTCTGTGGTTAACATTGAGAACTACACTTGTACTTCTGAGGAAATTGAAATGCTTATTTCCCCAACGGAGGTCTTCAGAGTGGAGGACATCAAAATTATTTCAGATAAAGATGCCGATTATAAAGTAATCTTTTTAACACATTCACACTTTCTGAGCAATCATGACTGCTATCTGTTTCCCAGGTAAGTCATTAACCATGGACAATGTTCCTGTAGACTTGTAGCAATGGCAAATTACAAGTTACATTATGAGTATGATGTACACTCTAAAAACTAAAGGCTCCTGGAAGGTCTTTTATGGATTCCTCAGATTGTTGCACCAGTGGAACCCTAACAAGCAGAGCATGTGAGTGGAGTGGGAGTAGGGTGACCAGATGTCCCGCTTTGTGCGGGACAGTCACGCATTTTCAGTACTTTTCACGCGTCCCGCAAATTGAGACGTTGTCCCGCATTGTTACTGATAGTCAGACTGCAGTGTTTTATAATCTGGCATTTCTCAAACGGCTGTGTGAGGAAAGCAGTGAGCGCTGTGATCAGGGGACGGAGCGGGCTGTTTGATCATTTCAACCGCGGACGCAGGTTAAGCGCGCGCCCACCAACACAAACCAATCAGGTCAGAACAGCGCCGGTATTGTGCCGAATTCTGACTCCCCGCCAGAATCCGACTCCCCTTCGTGTGCACGCGCATCACACAGCAATGTGAGCAGAACGAATCGCACTCTGTGTTTCTGTTGTTTCTGTATTTAAATAACTACTATTATCATAATTTCTTTCACAGAAAACAACAGAACATCTCACAAAGCACTAGTTGTGTTATATTTAACAAGCAGAAGTCCTAAAAAATTCATATTAAAACAAAAAACACAACCGAGATTCTGCTGCAGCTCCTAACATCATCTCGTGTTATTGGTCTAAATTCAGTGATTAACATCTTTTCAGAAGAAATAATGACACTGTACACTTACTATACTGTACATCTTAATGTTCTCTGACCCAGAGCTGAGTTATAAACACATCAGGTGTGTTTACAGAGTTGTGTGACACATTATATTATAACAACCTAACCAGAGACACCTGCACTGCAAAAACAAGCTGAATAATCACAGCTCATATTTACACACAATGTTTAAGCTTTGATTGGTCAAATGTCTTAGTCTATAGATTAAATGCTCAAATCCCTACTTTTATAAAATCAGCAGAGTTAAAAGGTGCATATTTTTGTGTAATTAAATGAAAAATAAGCTTCTTGCAGGTTTTTGACGTGGTGCTGGCTGACCAGTGGACCAGTGTTCAAAACAACATTTTTGCTTGTTTAAGTGTCCTGTTTTTCTGTGCTGTTCTAACAGGCTCCACAGAGGATTATGTGTAAGTGGGGTGTAAAACCCCACATATGTCAAATGTCTAAGTGTGTAGATGTTACCCTCAGAAGTATTTTATTGTAGCTTCTTCACAGGGGATTTTTTTGGGGAAGTATGATTTTGGCAAGACTATTATTACAAAATGCCGAAAATAATACACATGTACATAATACACATAATACCATTTTGTGGTACGTTGTTTTGGTCTATCACTTAAAATCTCAATAAAATACATTTAAGTTTGTAGTTGTAAGGCGACAAAACGTGAAAAAGTTTAAGCGGTGTGTAAACTTTTGAGCATGACTATATATATATATATATATATACACATTTTTATTTGCAGGGTGCTAGCTGCCAAGTTATTTTAGACTACCTCGATGAATTGGTGTCCCACATTGTCCCACATAAACATAGTCTTTGTCCCACATCCAGTGAATTGAAATCTGGTCACCCTAAGTGGGAGTGGCAGTGATTTCCACTCGCCTAATACAGTTTATTTAAACTATAATTTTCTCAATGAAAATCAAGCACATGTAGCCTTTTCTGTCTATTAAAAAAGCATTTTGAAGAAGAGGGACTATAGGCAGAGACTTTAATTCTGAGACTTGTAATGTGAAAGTAGCCATGGTGTGTTACTTCAGGTGTGTCCAGCCAAAATCACAAATCTCTCTGGTTATTTTATAGTGTTTTTTGAGGTTGCGTGTGGACTAATATCTCATATTCTAGTGATTAATAGTGTTTATTGAGGATGTTTATGGACTAATATCTCATATTCTAGTGATTAATAGCATTTATTGAGATTGTTTACGGACTAATATCTCCTATTCTAGTGATTAATAGTGTTTATTGACGTTTATAGACTAATATCTTCTATTCTAGTGATTAATAGTGTTTGTTGAGGTTGTTTATAGACTAATATCTTCTATTCTAGTGATTAATAGTGTTTGTTGAGGTTGTTTATGGACTAATATCTCCTATTCTAGTGATTAATAGTGTTTATTGAGGTTGTTTATGGAATACTATCTCTTATTCTAGTGATTAATAGTGTTTGTTGAGGTTGTTTATGGAATACTATCTCTTATTCTAGTGATTAATAGTGTTTATTGAGGTTGTTCATGGACTAATATCTCCTGTTCTAGTGATTAATAGTGTTTATTGAGGTTGTTTTTGGACTAATATCTCCTATTCTAGTGATTAATAGTGTTTATTGAGGTTGTTTGTTGACTAATATCTCCTATTCTAGTGATTAATAGTGTTTATTGAGGTTGTTCATGGACTAATATCTCCTGTTCTAGTGATTAATAGTGTTTATTGAGGTTGTTTATGGACTACTATCTCCTGTTCTAGTGATTAATAGTGTTTATAGATGTTGTTTATGGACTAATATCTCATATTCTAGTGATTAATAGTGTTTACTGAGGTTGTTTATATACTAATATCTCATATTCTAGTGATTAATAGTGTTGAGGTTGTTTATGGACTAATATCTCCTATTCTAGTGATTAATAGTGTTTATTGAGGTTGTTTATGGACTACTATATCCTATTCTAGTGATTAATAGTTTTTATTGAGGTTGTTTATGGACTACTATATCCTATTCTAGTGATTAATAGTGTTTACTGAGGTTGTTTATGGACTAATATCTCCTATTCTAGTGATTAATAGTGTTTATTGAGGTTGTTTATGGACTAATATCTCCTGTTCTAGTGATTAATAGTGTTTATTGAGGTTGTTGATAGAATATCTCTTCAAACAGTTCAGTGGTATAGCAGGACGTCCGTAGCTTCTTCAGGCATCTGTCAGGATGGCCAAGCAATCTAAGGTGCTGCATTCAGCTTGCAGTCTCCTCTGGAGGCGTGGGTTTGAATCCCACTTGTGACAATGTATCAAGGGTTCATTCCCCTGAATATTAGAAGCATTGCACCCACTGCCCAAGTCTACTCACTGCCCCTTAGTGTGTGTGTGTTTCACTACAGTTTCAAAACTGCCAAGATAACAAATTAGCAGCTTTTTCGTGTTTGTATAGTTTTGCCATTCAAGGTAATTCCAGTCAGAAACTCAGGTACTCTGTTGTTGTCTTTTAAATGAGCAGGTCTGTTGATGGTTCTCTTCAAGTAAAAACAAAATTATTACCAGCTTTTGTATTTAATCAGATTTTGTGAGCTATAGTTAAATATTTACCCAAAACAGTCTTATCTTTGCATTTAAAATGTAGTACACTTTGTTATAGCTGTGTGAGTGGATTTCCAGTACAGTAAACCCCCGCCTATTCGCAGTACAGAATTCGTGGATTCACCTATTCGGAGAGAGAGAACTTTATTTTCTATGTCTTTACACGTGTTTCTGAAGTGTTAAGGATGATAGTTTAAGGCATAGGGTTGGATTTAACCATCAAAATAGGTACTTATAAGCACTTTTAGGGGGGGGTTACAAGTATTCGCGGATTTGCGCTATTCGCGGTAGGTTCTGGTCCCTAACCCCCGCGAATACGGGGGGTTTACTGTAATTCAGTAACATTACTTTTAGCATGAATATAATCATAAATGACCGATTAAGCATAGTTTCCTGTTTTCATTCCAGTTGTCTAGTGAGAATAACAGTGTTTGCCTCTCTCCAGCTCTTTTTCTCTCATACAGTTAATGTTTTATACCCCTGGAGATGAGAAATACTCTTTTTCTAATTCGCTGACACATTGTTAGTTCTGTATAATAAGACATCTATGAAGTAGATCTGGTATAACAGTATAATAGCCGTTCTATATCATTGTTCTGTAAGCTTTCGTTTATAACCATAACAGTTACAGTTAATATAAGTTGGACAGACTGTGGTAGAGCCAATAACAAATATACAGAAATGGATAATTCTTTGACTTTTACATGTTTTAATTTCCAAATGTAAGTATTGAATAAATGCAGGACTTTAAATACTTGGTGCAACTCTAGTTCCTAATATATGAACTTTAACGTGGCTGTTATCAGCAGTGTTCACATGCCTCTGTTAGTTTCGACAAGTAAGTCATGACCGATAATTGGCCTTGGTCTTGTCTTAACCAAGTTTCATTACATTTGTGGTGAAACTGAAGTATATTTTATTGTATTCATTTACACCAATCAGCCACAGCATTAATACCACTCACAGATTACAGGAATAATGTTGATTTATTCCTCGGCAGAACATGTAAAAAGTCTGGAATATACATACCTGTGAAGTCTCCCGTTTTGGCCGGGAAACTACCGTATTTTACCCCTCTTTCCCGGCGTTTTCCCGTATTAGTATTTTCCCGTAAATTTCCCGTATTATACTTTTAAAAAATTCCCGTGCCTCTCCAAACTGAAATGTCAGTAATTGTGCTGAAATGTCAGATTAGTGCGGACAGCGGGAACAAACTTGGAACAGGGAGAGATGGATGCAAGGAGAGAGAAGGCATTCCTGCCAAAAAAGTGAAGACGTCTAGAGCAGTGATCCTCACAAATTTTTTTTTCAAAAGAGCCATATTGACAAATCAAAGTCAAGGAGAGAGCCACAATATCACCCCACGTCACTCAAATAATGGAAAAAAATAAACAACCCACCTATGGACTAAACCTTTGCGCACTGAATATATTGCTCTAGCTAGCTTATAGAATCGCTGCTGCCATGTAGCCGCCCTGTTGCAGGGTTGCCAGGTCCAACTAAAATATCCAGCCTAAAGTCAGTTTAAAACCCGCCCTTTAGAAGCTTAAACTAGCCCAGAATATATGTCTGTCAGACTGTCACACGTTTGAAGCAAATGGCAAAACAACTGTGTACGAGTGTACGACTTAGTATTTTGTTTTAAGGGATTTATTATGATTATTGCTATTTATCTTAAAGTCATTAATAATATGGTAACATGACTGTTTTATTATTTCTTTTATAAGTGTTAAACCGTGAACCTGGCAACAGCAGAATCTCGTGCAGCCTGCTATTGGAAACAGTGCCTTGCCAGGTTCCACAGTATCCCCGATTTGGAACCAACTTTAATTGAGGCAAAATGAGAGGGCAAGTGATTGGATAAAGCACATTACAGTATATGTCTCTGTACCCTTTTGTGTTTTCATTTAGGCTGTATTATTAGACTTACATATGTAGGAATGTCCACAGCATTTCAGTGTCAACAAAGGTAGGCCTTTTAGATTCTGATCATCTTATTGTAGTTTGTAAGTGGTTCACAGGTGGTTATTTTAGATTTCTCGTAAACCTGTCTTAAAATTTAAGGGATACTTAATCTCCGTTGGGCTGGTGGGATGGCTTGAAGCACGCGGCGGAAAATTTCCCTTATTTTTAAATCCAAAACTTGACAGGTATGAATATATAAGAAAACAAGAAATCACACGGGTTTCGTAGATGACGTGTTGGACGAAAAATATGTAAGTGCAGACCTGAGCCACTTTGACAATAAACGGTCAGATAACTGGGTCAGAGAATATCAGAAGTGGCAGAGCTTGTTGGGTGCTCCCAGTCAACACTATGTACCAACATTAGCCTCCAAATTCTCCAGATCTCAACCTGAGCATGTAGGATGTGCTGGAACATCAATTCTGATTTGTGGCAACTCTGCATTACAACTTGTACAACTTAAAGACTGTGATGCTATGTTCCAAGTCCAGGATACCTCCAGAAGTCTTGTAGAGTCCAAGCCTTGTGGGGTCAGAGCTGTTTTGATGGCACGTTAGCATATTAGCCATACTAGTAAATTGATTTCAATGTTAAGGTTTATCTTTGTGTGTTCAGTATGTGTTTCTATGTTTGACTTCTCTTTCTCTCTCCCCTGAAGTTCATCTCCTCCTGCTGGATCTTCTGGATCACTGGCCTCTAGGATTCTAATGGTGGGCCTCCTTCATCTTCTGCTAAAATCCCTGCCTTAGATTTGACCTTAAACTGCTCTACTGTGCTTTTTCAATTCCCAAGAGCAGCTATTTTCACTGAATTTCACATGTTGAAAATACATTAGTTCAGTATTATATTTGCCAAACTAGGAGCCGATGTACAATGACGGTTCCAAACAGTGTTTAGTTAAAAAGGGTTTATCTTAAATGTTGAGTTTAGATGCTTCAAGAATGACTGGACTGTGTTAACATATTCACGGGTATAAATACGACACATAATTAATTTGATGTAATAGTTTAGAAATGATGTGATGTTTACAAAATGCTGTGTTCATATAGTATTCTGTTGAAAATTAATTGTCTGATATAAAAACATAAAAAAACAATTTGAAGAACTAGTGAAACAGAAATTATACACAGTCTAAAAATATTATATTAAAATGTGTAATATTATGTATATATTAAACATTTTAATAGTTTATAAAGTGTAAACACATGTATGTTCATTATATGCACTGTATTTAGTATAAAAATGTTTCAGGAAATTGATGCTGACAAGTCATCATATATATACATAATATACTGAGCTCAAATGTGGTCAAATAAAATCATTTTAACTGAACATATAAGATGCTTTTTAGAACCTAACAGGAAACTTAAAATTCAGAATCTGTCCACGCACTTTTAACAGTCCGTACGGTCGCAAGTTGGCGTGGCAAAAACTACAGTACCCATGAGCCATTGCGAAAGCAGCCGTCTATATGCAGAGTTGCCAGGTTCACTGTTTTGAAAACTCAATTTAATAAATGGAGCGATGCGTGTTTTTGGATACCATATAAATGATCTATAAACTAATATTGAAAGTAGATTTAAAATCGCATATTTAAATAAATTCCTCAAAACTCTGTTGTTTGACACTAGATTTCTGGTTAGTGACAGCGTGGGAAGACGTATTTCTGTCAAATGTTGAAGTGTCTAATTTTTAGCAACCCTGACCGATAAAACCGCTATAAATGTAGTTTCAAAGGGTGTTGACACACATTAGCGACTAAAACTAAACAAACCTGCTCGTTTTGTAGTTTTTGACTGCAGAGTGCCAATGTTTTTGTTAATATGTTAATATTGGTTAGACTAATAAATAGCCTCTCTCACAGTGGAGGATATTACTATACTTTAAAAAGTAAACCGAGCAGAAAAATGCTAACATCTTAGTACTTCAAGGTTCATAAGTTAACTCGGCCGGGGTTGCCAAATATTTATATGTATTACACACAACGTGAGATATTTCAAGCTTTTTTGTTTTAATATCTCATGTATAAAAAATGAATGTCAAAGATGTAAGAATAGTGCACCGGTCCTAAGCTTCAAAAGTCTGAGATTGGACGTTTTTGGGGGTGGGGTATTGTTTTGAACCTGGCAACCCTGTTCACACCTGTACGTTAACACCGCTTTAAAGCAACACACACGGCTGTGGGCTCGACTTGTCTTCTTTCCACGCACAAACACACAGACACAGACAGACGCCTCAGCTCAGATACACTGGAGCACAAGTGGGCTCTTCTGAAGATAAACATGAGCAGGAGACGCTGTAAACGACAGCTGGTCAAGTTCATTCAGCACATCCACCGACTAATAACGGGAACCCTAAGTCCAGGTAATGTCTCACTATGTCCTCACACTTACTGTCCTCTTTTGCACACACTTTCCTTCACTTTATTACCCGTTTTACTACGGTTATTTTACACCGTGAGAGACAGAAGGGCTATACACAAGGATTTTTTTATTCCCTGTATACAACGTACAACTGGAGAAGGAATGGGTTGCCAGGTCCAGTAACAATCTCCATCTCAGAGTCTGTCTAAAGCTTTTTGGATACTGAAATTAGCCCAAAATCTGAGGCTTCTGCCTATAAATGGCAGAATAACTACTTAACTACTTTTCTTAACCTTAATTTGTTTTTAATTATATACTCTATTTGTGAATGATTTTTTTTTTACAATTATGTAATTATTAGTAGTAGCATTGTTGTTACACAATAATTTTCTTAGTATAATATAACCCCCATATACTATATTGACGTCTAATATGTGTGGTTCTCACTGTAAAACTACCATAAATCTCTGATGTGAAAACTGTTATTAATATTGTTAGCAGGACAGTAGACTTGGTATCAAATCGAAAAGAAAATGAGTGGTGTCACCTATCCCTGCAGTGTATCCCTTCAGGTGACATGCCAAAAAATGTAAACATGTAACAAGCTATTTGAAATGAGCTTGAACAAGTGTAAACCTATCCAGATTGAATGTAATATTGTCATAAAATCACTTTAAGGATGTTGTTGTGTTGATCCCTCTGTTGAACTGTATAGATTAGAATATGAATCCAGGAGGAACCTAAGTACACTAGCCACATGTAACATCTATGGAATGTGTTACTTTTCCCCACTGGAGGGTTGTCTGTTCACTGTGATGGTGTCATTAGAAACTGGGACTCTGAAGGGGACACCGCTTAGCACAGGTGTCTTCAGTTACCTGGTCTGATGTAGCCCTGCAGTGAATTTTTAATCATACATGTTCAGCTGATGTACAGGATTCTCCCCCTGGTATCACTGCCTGGGATGCTTTTAAAAAGACACAATACAAGACAGCCAATCAGAACAGAGATCATGTTACATCAACTTTAAAGGCATGGTAACAAAAAGCCAGTTTAACGTAGGGATGCAAAATTATCAACCTTATTCCTTCTTCTTCCTTCCCTCAGTGTCCCCTTAGTGAGTACCTGTAATGTCTGGTTGGCCACAATTGGTTGTTAATGATCAGTTATTGTATCAGATCTGAAAATTCCATATCAGTACAACTCTAGTTTACTAAAATAAAGTAAATTTATTTAAGTAATAAAGAGATGTTGGTGAATGTCGAAATGAATTAAAACAGTTTTTTACACTTAAATTGTATAAGAACCTTTTGGATTGGTCAGGTGTCAATCAATGAGATGACAATCAGGTGTGAGTCGTGCCTTGTTTTATATAAAGAAATCTAGCAATGTCTCTTCTTAACACATATTTGTGAAGTGTATTATGGCACAAACAAATGTGATTTTTGAGGATCACAGAGGAGTTGTTGATGCTCAACTGGCTGGAAAAGATTACAAAACTATGTCTGAAGAGTTTGGACTCCACCAATCCAACTAATCTGTGGAAGGTTTTGGTGAAATTTAGGCAGAAATATAGAAAATTCTAAAGGTTCACAAACTTTCATGCACCTCTCTCTCTCGCTCTCTCACTCTCTCTGTCTCTCTGTATATATAGCATGGACACTGTCTCAAATATGTGATGTCTGTCATTATGTCATTATATACAGTACAAACCATTTGAAATCTCAACACGTGGGTCAGAACAGCTAGCAGAAGACACCAGCCTTTCTTCATTATTCATCACAAAGCCAAGTGTGTGTGTAATTAGTCTTACAGAAACTGCGAAGGTCTTGATTTCAGGTCCTGTCAGGTAAATTACACAAGCACTCCAGCTGAGTGACCACTGCACACCATTGAGTCACGTAGTATCACTCTCATATTGCCAGTCAGTCATGTGACCTTTGTCATTCAAGGTCATTTTATTATATATACAATGGTGTGAAAAAGTGTTGCTCCAAGCTGGTCAAGAAGGCTCACCAGCGCCTCTTCTTTCTGAGGGCTCTGAGGAAGAAACACCTGTCCTCAGGCATCCTGGTGAACTTTTATCGCTGCACTATTGAGAGCATCTTGACCAACTGCATTACAGTATAAGGGATGGTTTATTGTAATTGCAACAAGTACAACGAAATTGCATAAGATTGAAAATAATAGCATTAACATTGGGAAAGATAGGAGATAAAAAAACATCCTCCCAGACTGTCCCATTGTATTGGGGCAGTTTGAGAAGTGAAAAAACACCTTTCTTTGCATAAGCACAAATACACACAGACATAGCCAAGTCATTGGGAGGGAGGATGGGGGGTGGGTAAGGAGATAGAGAAAGTCCAGCTCCAGCATTGGCCATCCGGGGCTTTTCGGCACAGCAGCCATTACAGCGCTTCCACAGATCCGTGTGCTTCTTGCATGGGGATGAAGCGTGTGAAAGGCGTTTTGGAGAGGTTGGGGCAGTAGGGGGGCTGAAAAGCTGAGTGCCCTGTCCTGGCGCCCAGACAAAAACAGCCCTTATCTTCAGGAATGCTGGGGAGGATAAAGGCTCATAGCAACCATAGCAACGTCCTTGGGGAGCTATGGCGGCAGTCAAAATAGCTGCCAAGGTAGGGAGCCAAAAAGGTAGATCAGACACAAATTTTCTGCAAATAACCCCAAAATTTACGGTGGTTACTTTAAAGTCATTCATTTGTCCCTTAAGAATCCAAACCTTTGCAGAGCTGAGACATTTCCTCCAAGCTGTTATCCAAACCAAAGTTTATACAGTCTGAGAGCCATCAGGCAGCTTCTGGGGGCTTGGACAGCTGGCCTGACCTCTTTAATTTCCGATACCAGGGCATTCCTATTCCAATCTGCAGAGTACCCCAGTCCGTGTTCCGAATAACGTCCTCTTCTGAGACGTCCTCTTCTGAGACGTCCTCTTCCAGAGAGAGTGCAGCCAGGCATACGACTCCATCACATATCCAGCTGCAAACGTCCCATCGGGGCAGGTGGGCTCCCCGAACCCAAACTTCTCAGTGTCAATAGTGTTGAGACACCATTTAATTCCATAATTTGTTCTTCAGGACAGTGCTATGAGAAGCTCTGAGTAGACAAGACAAGAGAAGCAAGCAGGGTAAGATAGGGCGGAGAGGGAGAAAGTGTGACCGCCTTCCACGAGAGCAGAGAGATGGTACGGGTGCTGCTCTGCCTCAGACCGGAAGGCGCTGCATAGAGTAGTGAAAGCTGCTCAGCGCACCACCAAACCACATTCCTGCTAGAGGACATCTACAGGAAGCGGTGTCTGAAAAGGACTGGGAAAATCATTAAAGATCCCAGTCACCCAGCACACAGACTCTTTACCCTCCTGCCCTCTGAGAGGCGTTACAGGAGCCTCCGGACTAAGACCACCAGGTACCGGAACAGCTTCTTTACCACAGCTGTCACACTCCTGAACTCTGCCTCCTAATATCTGAACAACTATGGACTGTATCCCAACACACGCCATAATACATCAACTTAAATGCCACTTACCGGCTCTTTCATCTGTTGTATATACTGCCCACTTCTGTATATACTGTATAGTAATCTACACTGTTCATAAGTACATGAATGAATGAATGAAAGTTACACTTATATAGCGCCTTTCTAGATACCCAAGGACGCTTTACAATCAACACACTCCATTTACACACACTAAACCACACACGCACACCGGCGAGAAGGGGCAGCCAATCGCGCACAGCGTACTCTCAACCGGAAGTGACCGTCCACCTGGAGGACTGCATCGAGCACTAGGGGGATCACCCAGGACAGAGTGCCAACCATATCTGGGCAAACATACATACATACATACATACACATGTTCATACACACCAGAGTAATTTTTTTTTTAAGAGTAGCCAATTCACCTAATCTCTATGTTTTTGGACTGTGGGAGGAAATCGGAGTCCCCGGAGGAAACCCACGCAGACACGGGAAGAACATGGAAACTCCACTCAGATGTGGACTCGAACCCAAGACCTCAGTGCTGAGAGGCGAACGTACTAACCACTAAGCCGCCATGCCGCCCAATACATACTTATTATATTATTTATTATACTGTTTATAACTATTCATACTTAAAATCTGTTCATAGTCTGTACATTCATAACCTGTATATACACTCACTCATGTATATAGGACTCATACTCAAATAATTCACTGTACATTTGTAACATACTTATTTACTTTTTTGCTAAGCACTTCTGGATGGATGCAAATTACATTTTGTTGCTCTGAACTTGTGACATGTGCAATGACAAAGTAGAATTCTATTCTATTCTAAATTGAATTGTTGTAATTCAGCGACATTGGAGGGTTTTTAAGCATGAATGGCCTTTTTAAGGTCATGCCACAGCATCTCAATAGGATTAAGGTCAGGCCTTTGACTAGGCCACTCCAAAGTCTTCATTTTGTTTTTCTTCAGCCATTCAGAGGTGGACTTGCTGGAGAACCCAAGTTTGTTTCAGCTTGAGGTTACGAACAGCTGGTTGGACATTCTACTTCAGGATCTTTTGGTAGACAGCAGAATTCATAGTTCCATTTATCACAGCAAGTCTTCCAGGTCCTGACGCAGCAAAACAGCCCCAGACCATCACACTACCACCACCACCATATTTTACTGTTGGTATAATGTTCTTTTTCTGAAATACAGTGTTTCTTTTACACCAGATGTAATGGGACATACACCTTCCAAAGTGTTCAACTTTTGTCTCATCGGTCCACAGAATGTTTTCCCAGAAGTCTTGGGGATCATCAAAATGTGTTCTGGAAAAATTGAGATGAGCTTTAATGTTCTTTTTGCTCTGCAGTGGTTTTTGTCTAGGAACTCTGCCATACAGGCCATTTTTGCCCAGTCTGTTTCTGATGGTGGAGGCATGAACACTGACCTTAACTGAGGCAAGTGAGGCCTGCAGTTCTTTGGATGTTGTTGTGGGGTCTTTTGTGACCTATTGAATGAGTCATTGCTGTGCTTTTGCGGTAATTTTGGGCGGCTGGCCACTCCTGGGAAGGTTGACCACTGTTCCATGTCTTCGCCATTTGTGGATAATGGCTCTCACTGTGGTTCGCTGGATTCCCAAAGCTATGGAAATGGCTTTATAACCCTTTCCAAACTGATAGATCTCAATTACCTTCTTTCCCAATTCTTCCTGAATTTCTTTGGATCTCGGCATGATGTGTAGCTTCTAAGGATCTTTTGGTGGACTTCACTTTGTCAGGCAGGTCCTATTTAAGAGATGTCTTGATTGAGAACAGGTGTGGCAATAATCAGGCCTGGGTGTGGCTAGAGACAATGCACTCAGGTGTGAGAAACCACAGTTATGTTTTAACGGGGGGGGGGGGGGGGGGG
>BRDA01004752.1:69889-82914 GCA_036984385.1 Crenuchus spilurus
CAATTTTTCACACAGGGCCATGTAGGTTTCAATTTTTTTTATCCCTTAATAATAAACATCTTCATTTATAAATAGCTTTTTGTGTTTACTTGTGTTGTCTTTGACTAATATTTAAACTGGTTTGATGTTACGAAACATGATGTGACAAACAGGAAATCAGGAAGGGGGCAAACACTATTTCACACCACCGTATATATTGCACAGTGTCATGGGTGGTGTCTAAAAATGAATTTTAGAAAAAAAAATTATTGTAAAATAATCTTAAATTAATGTTCTGATTGTAAGTTCCTCCTCTGCTGTGTTATAGATAATGAAGAAGAGGAGCAGGATGGGACTGTAGTGCGTCGTCATTGTCCTGAAGATCTGGAACAACTACACAGTCATAGCCGCTTCACCAAGAGAGAGTTACAGATTCTCTACAGGGGTTTCAAAACTGTAAGCTCCGTGTTCGCCCAGTGCTTGTTGGGATGCCTCCATCAAATGAATATTTATTCATGCTTTGCTTTTGTCTTTAGGAATGTCCTAATGGTGTTGTAAATGAAGAAACATTCAAAAACATCTATGGCCAGTTCTTCCCTGGTGGAGGTATGTATGCATATATGAACATACACAGTCATATCAGAATATTGTGCCCACTCCTGCTTTGGAATGAACTCAAACCGGGACATCTCAGATGTCATGTGACAGGGTTTGTTGTAATATGTGAGCAATCCAGTCAGTTGTAGCAGAGTGTAAAACCATTATCATAGACAAAGGATGTGATGGGACTGATGTCCATGGTAGTAGGGTACCTATGAAGCATGGTGGAGGTAGTACTTCAGAAACCACTAACTGTGTGAGATGTTCTAAAGCTGCTGTAGTGAAGTTGAACTGAGAATGGAATCATACATTGAGTTCCTCCCAAGAGCATAACAGTAGATGCCAGAGGAGAACAATGACTCAGGTGAGTGGTACAGAGCAGTCAACACACCACAGTGGACCAGTTCACCTCTATAATGAACACAGGTCAGTCAGGGTGGTCAATGGTATTCCCAATAATATTCTGATATAACTGTGTGTGTGTTTATAGAGTGAGTAAAATAAGTATTTGAACACCCTACGAATTTGCAAGTTCTCCCACTTAGAAATCATGGAGGGGTCTGAAATGTTCATCTTAGTTTCATGTCCACTGTGAGAGACATAATCTAAAAGAAAAAATTCGAAAATCACAATGTATGATTTTTTTATAATTTATTTGTGTGTTACTGCTGCAATTAAGTATTTGAACACCTTTGAAAATCAATGTTAATATTAGCCTTTGTTTGCAATTACAGAGGTCAAACATTTCCTGTAGTTTTTCACCAGGTTTGCACACACTGCAGCAGGGATTGTGGCCCATTCCTCCACACAGATCTTCTCCAGATCAGCCAGGTTTCTGGGCTGTCCCTGAGAAACACGGAGTTTGAGCTCCCTCCAAAGATGTTCTATAGGGTTTAGGTCTGGAGACTGGCTAGGCCACTCCAGAACCTTGATATGCTTCTTACAGAGCCACTCCTTGGTTATTCTGGCTGTGTGCTTTGGGTCATTGTCATATTGGAAGACCCAGCCACGACCCATCTTCAATGCTCTAACTGAGGGATGGAGGTTGTTCCCCAAAATCTCGCAGTACATGGCCCCGATCATCCTCTCCTTAATACAGTGCAGTCGTCCTGTCCCATGTGCAGAAAACACCCCAAAAACATGATGCTTCCACCCCCATGCTTCACAGTAGGGATGGTGTTTTTGGGATGGTACTCATCATTCTTCATTCTCCAAACACGGCGAGTGGAATTAAGATCAAAAAGTTCTATTTTGGTCTCATCTGACCACAGCACTTTCTCCCATGACTCCTCTGGATCATCCAAATGGTCATGGGCAAACTTAAGACGGGCCTGGACGTGTGCTGATTTAAGTAGGGGAACCTTCGTTGCCATGCATGACTTTAAACCATGACGTCTTAGTGTATTAGTCTCAGTAACCTTGGAAACAGTGGTGCCAACTCTCTGCAGGTCATTGACCAGCTCCTCCCGTGTAGTTCTGGGCTGATTCCTCACCTTTCTTAGGATCATTGATAAACCACGAGGTGAGATCTTGCATGGAGCCCCAGTCAGAGGGAGATTGACAGTCATGTTTAGCTTCTTCCATTTTCTAATAATTGCTCCAACAGTTGATCTTTTTTCACCAAGTTGCTTGGCAATTGCCCCGTAGCCCTTTTCAGCCTTGAGAAGGTTTACAATCTTGTCTCTGGTGTCTTTGGACAGCTCTTTGGTCTTAGCCATGTTAGTAGTTGGGAGTCTTACTGATTGTGTGGGGTGGGCAGGTGTCTTTATGCAGCTATCGGCCTAAAATAGGTGCTTCTAATTTAGAATAATAAGTGGAGTGGAGGTGGACTTTTTAGAGGCGGACTAACAGGTCTTTGAGGGCCAAAATGTTAACTGATTGGTAGGTGTTCAAATACTTATTTGCAGCATTAACACACAAATAAATGATAAAAAAATCATACATTGTGATTTCCGGATTTTTTCTTTTAGATTATGTTTCTCACAGTGGACATGCACCTAAGATGAACATTTCAGACCCCTCCATGATTTCTAAGTGGGAGAACTTGCAAATTCGCAGGGTGTTCAAATACTTATTTTCCTCACTGTATATATTTTATCGATAATCTTATCCATGTATCCTGCAACAGCACTATCTTGTTCTCTAATCTGCAATTTTCACTTTTCAGACCAGCAGAAATGATGCAATGATGGGAATTGGCTGTTTTTTCCAAGATTTTCTTTGTACATATTACGTTCATAGGCTTAACAGTCTAAAACTGGTTAAGATGACTACATAGATGTCCATGTTTCTGTTGCAGACGTGTCAAAATATGCTCATTTCCTCTTCAGTGCGTTTGACACAGATCAGAATGGCACAGTGACTTTTGAGGTAAGAACGTGTGGGGGCCCTGAGTGGCTCAGCGGGCAAAGACACTACCACTATGAACCGGGGATCACGAGTTCGAATCTGCCGAACACCCGGGGCCCAAGAGAGCAAAAATTGGCAGTGCTCTCTTTGGGCAGGTAGACGGCGCTTTCTCTCTCCCCATCACTTTCACGTTGCAATGTCCCCTGGCTCAGGCGTCTACTGATTGGTCCAAACGTAGCTGGGGACCCTGTGTGCCTTCCTCCGAGCGCGTTAGGTTCTCCAGTGAAGGTGTATCAGCGGTGGTTCAAAAAGAGACGGTGGCTGCAGCACACGCAACGGAGGAGGCTTATGCTTGCCTGCACCCTCCTAGAGTCAGGGACATTGCAAAGTGATGGGGAGAGGCCTAATGGAGGGGATGGGCTTATTGGCTACCACTACATTGGGAAGGGGATAAAAATTGGCGAAATCCTAGGAAAAAAAAAAAAAAAGAACGTGTGGGGTGGAGATGTTAAATATGAACTGTGGTTTGTTTTAAGATGTTAGTGGACATTAACATTTGAATGAGTAATAATGTGTAGATTATGTGAAGAAATACATGTTTTTGTGAGTTTTGCAGGACTTTATAAAAGGCCTCTCGGTTCTGCTGCGAGGCTCAGTGGAGGAAAAGCTGTACTGGGCCTTCAATCTGTATGACCTCAACAAAGATGGACACCTCACTAAAGAGGTCTGGAACTCTGTGTATTTGACTACATGAATTTGGTGTAAAATAAAAATGAACCCTTTGCCCCCTTTACTGCATATATAATCAGCAATGGAGGTTTATGGCCAGGGGCGGGGTGGCCATCGGGAGGTTCGGGAGGGTTCCCGAACGGCCGGTCATTTCCCGGCTGAACCGGCTGGTCGTAAGAATTTTTTTTTACCCAAAGTAAGCCCAGCAACGCTCGCGCTGCAGCTCTCGCGGCCTCAGGTGCAGACAGTGATGGCCGGTCGCGAAAGTTTCGGCTCTAAGAGCTCTTTGAAGTGAATGACAGTAGCTGGCTCTTCCCTGAGAGCCGTTTTTCATCAGGAGGGGCTGCAAACACAACAGCCCAGCCAGCATAGGAGAGGTGAAAAGCAAGACAATAAATAATAATAAATCGTTATTATTATTATTATTATTATTATTATTATTATTATTACTAGGGTCTGTTTGGTAGATTTGTTGGCAGTGTTTTATCGTTTGTTTCTGTGTTAAATAAAAATTAAAAGTTTGATTAAAATATTATACAAAAGTAAGAAAGCCTGCCTTCGTAACAAATGCATAAAATCAAGCAAGTATAAGAATTCTTATATAGGGAACACTGAATGCATAAGGATTTATCTTACAAAACATTAATATTTGCCAAGTTAAGCTAAAATGAGGCTGCAGATGATAATAAATTAAGAGCCGTTTTGGAGCCGAAAGAGCCGAACTTCCCATCAACGTCATACTGAGTCAGTCTGATACGAGCGCCCCTCCCAATTTCAAAAAGAAAAGCACGAAGAGTAGTGGTTTAGCCAAAATGTCAAAAAGAAAGGAGAAAGAGATGGGTGGGGCTGAAAAACTTTGTGAGAATAAAAAGAAAAAGTTGATGCAGTTTGCAGCCAAATGTGCCAAATTAACTGATATTTTAATTGGTGGAGGGTCCAAGGGCAGTGACGAGGGACCAAGTAGCAAGACTACAGCAGGTTAGCAAGGACTGCTATCCCAGACTTGATATAATATGTTCTTGTGTTTTTGGATGTGTTCAGGGCACAAAGAACATTAAAGGTGGCCTGTCAGCAATGTTACTCTATAGGTGCACAAATAATCTGTGGCTGAACACAAAAAGACACATTTCTTTATTGCAAAAGAAAAAAAATTAGGAGCAAGTCTGTGTTCAAAGTTAAAAATATAACACTTTCTTTTTGTCAAGTGGCCTGTGAGAGGACTTTCTCTACACTCAAGTTTGTGAAAAACAGACTGAGGACCACTGACACAGGATCATCTTGAGTCATTTATGCTAATGTTGACAGAGAAAAAGACCCTCATGACTTTAGACAATGATGCCTCGACAATGTCATAGATAGATGACTCTAGACAATGTCATAGACAGAGACCAGTGTACTGCTCAAGGGTTTGTTAATGATGTAAGTTATGAGGGTTTCCTTCTGTTGGGGGGGGGGGGTCCTAGGTCTGTACAGCTTTGGAGGTTTTTGGTTCCCAAATATCTGCTCTTTTTATAAGCTGTTTGTTTGATCTTTTGTTGACTGATTTTTAGTTTTTGCTTTGTCATTACACACACAGTTGTTTTAATGCTGTTGAAAAACAGTTTTTAATACCGCAAATAAAACTCTCTTGTGTTAAAATTAAGATTTGTCCGTTGTACGACTGTATAAAAGGCCTCTCCAAACCAAGCTCCCGGGCTGAATTTCAACCCCAGCCCGCCCCTGTTTATGGCTAAGCTCAGGTTTTTCGGTAATATTAAGTAGACTTGTTTAAGTGTATTACAATGACTATGATGTAAATAAAAATGGACAGAAGTACAACATATGGTTAAAGAGCAGCAGCAGCAGCTATCATAAAGCTTTTTGTCCTTTTTCCTTCTATACTTTTATCCATTTTTGTTAATAATAATGTCCCATGAAAGTGTCAGAAACAACACAAGTAACTTCAGTTTGAGTTGTGTGTAATGATTTAGCCATGCAGCCTAAACAATGCTAATAAGTTGCTATAATCTTCCATTACTTGTTAGCAACATTAGCCTTGTAGCTCCAGAACAAATCTAAGGACGCAGACTTCAGACAGAATTAGTATTGGATGATTGATTACATTTGAGGTAATGGGAACTCTTTTTCACATGAGTTGTCCTGTAATGTGTAGTGTGACCAACCCTCTCAACCAACATTATCATTTTCTCCCCAAGCTGCTCATTCCTTACTAGTGCTACATCAAAAACAGAATATTGTTCATATTTTGGCCGGTTTTTTTTGTTTTGTTTTGATGTTGATCCGTTTGGCTTATAGCTAATGAAAATCAGAACTCCAGAATCTCAAATTATTAGATTATTTAATTTCAAATCTGAGTAAATTATTATTACAAAAATCTCAACATCAAAACAAAAAACATCTTGAAATATGTCACTTTACATGTCATGAATATAAATTCTACATCAGTTTCTACATTCTCATTTCTGGAGAGCCACTAGTTGAGTACATCCGTCCAAATACTGGTGGCACCATGGTTACCAAAACATAATTAATATCAGCAATGTATAGCCCACAAAACAATGTCCAAGACTTTATCAAATGCCTTTAACTTTTAAACTCCATAGACCTCATGCTGAGTTGCATTTAAAAATTAAAATTAATTCTTATTTTCTAAGCTGCATAGAAAATGTTGTTCACATGAAAGCTAAAACTCTTATTTCTACTGCTCTGCATATTTTGAGCTGCTAATTCAAGATTTTGCTGGAATAAGTGTTGAAATACTTTGAAAAACCTTTGAATGACGTTGATGTTTCAAAAAGTTGTCCTCTTGTGGTGCAAATCTGAGTGGAACCTACCTAAAAATGAACCTACAAAAAGTTGCTTCAGTGCAGTGCAGCCTGAAAAAAAACATTTTCTGAGGTTACAAATGTAAAAACACCTACATGCAGAGTTTTTAGAGGTAGATGGTATGCATGATTTGTTTATATTTATTGTGTTTTCCAGGAAATGCTGGATGTAATGAAAGCCATTTATGATATGATGGGGAAGAACATTCCTCCAGGCCTGAAAGAGGAGGCACCCAAACAACGTGTTGAGATTTTCTTTCAGGTAAAGACGGCAAAGACACTTAGCTAATTGATAAATACTAACTTTATCTTACAGATTGGTGTGTCTTTGACAGATATGACATTGACATTGAATAAATGAATCAAAACATAGATTTTGTCTTAAACTGTTTCCCCTCTGCAGAAAATGGACCTGAATCAGGATGGTGTGGTTACTGTTGAGGAATTTATCGATACCTGTCAAAAAGTAACATAAATTAGTCAAAATATTGTGTTTTTCTAATTATACTACACCAATTAGCCGAAACATTGACAACTTGTAGATGAAGTGAATAACATTGATTATCTTGTTACAGTGCTGAATGGGATGGTATTAAATGTAATAGATGGCAGGAGAACATATTGTTATAGCCAGAAGCCAAGGACAGAGTATCTCTGAAGTGGCATGCGTTGTGAGAGGCTCCTGGTCAGCAGTGGTCAATACGTGCCAACAGTAAACTCTGAACGAGCATCTGTGGACTGTGCTGGAACAGCAAGGTTGAATGTTGAAAAACTGGAGGTGGACTATCATTCATAGTAAAATGTCTGAAGGTTTGTGGTCCAAGCCATTGTTGACTATAGCCTTACTTCCAGTGACTCCCACTACAGCCTCGCTTTCAGTTTCACAATGGCAGCTGAGTGAAATAAGCCTGAAGGCTGTGAAAGGATGAATATGAGTATGGATTTGTTAATAGTCCATTGTTAATCAAGATGGGCTAGTTCACTCGGAAAGTTGGCCAATGAGAGTTTGAGTTTGTGTCTTTTTTTTTACCTGAGTTTCTCCCGAATGTGTTGATATCCAACTGATCAGCCCATTTGTTGACTTTCCCCATCACTTGTAATGCCTCTGACTCTAGGAGGGTGCAGACTCGCACAGGCCTCCTCTGATGCATGTGAAGTCAAGCTCTGCGTTTTTGCAAACTGCTGCTGCTACATCGCCACTGCTTAGTTGACGCACTTGGATGAAAGCGCAGGATTCCCAGTTCTGATGAATCAGCTGGTAGATATCGGAGTCAGAAGACATTACTTGCCATCTTACCCACCCGGAGAAAGCTTAGCCAATTTATGCTACTGATGGAAAGGAGGATGATCAGGATTGGAACTTGTGATCCTCAGATAGCTTTAGTCTGCTGAGCCGCCCTGAGTTTGTCTCATTTTTAAGGCAAGGCTCCAGAAAAGCAAACGTGAACAGATTGTATAGAACAGACTAGCCCACCCAACATCTTTTCTTGTTTAGATGTTTGTGTTGCTCGGGTTGCGGTGAAATTAATGGATTAAAATATGGGTTGCCTCAAACCAAGTTTGAAACGATGACTTAAAGAATCTGCAGCTAAATTCTTGGTACGAGATACCATACGACACTTTCAGAAGTCTTCTAGAGCTCATGCCTCAGAGCTGTTCTGGGCAGGACCAACAGCATGTTCAGCATATTAGCATAATGTCATAATGTTTTGGCTCATTGGTGTGTGTATTTGTATTTTTGTAATATATATTATTATATAAATCATGCGCCTGTGTAAGTCTGTTTTTCTTTCTCCACAGGATGAAAATATAATGAATTCTTTCCAATTTTTTGAGAATGTCATCTAAGCACTTGTTAAGGGTGTCAGCAGTTGGGAAGCTCTCCATGGACAATGTGTTCTGTCCACTATTAAAGAACACTGCTTTAGTACCCAGTGTTGACCAGTATGGGGCATTAAGCTGGTTTGTACTTAACATGATAGTTTGGTAAAAAATGCCACTTTCTCCAGTTTTACAAAAGCATGAACAGAGTTGTTATTGTTAAAATTGATGTAACAGTTTTATGTATTTATTAAAATTCAGTTTACAGACATATCAGCCATAACATTAACACACCACCACCACATCAGTGTCACAGAGCAAAGAATGATCCACCAGCATTGTGGTGGTCCTGGCCATTGAAGAACAGCTAAGTATACAGAGAAACAGATTACAGACTGTAACTGTAGAACTATAAAGCGCAGCTATATGATCATAAAATGGACATTTAGTGTAGATACAAGGAGGTGGTGTTTATTTTATGGCTGATTAGTGTATAAAGCCTCAGTACATGGTTAACATGGACCTAAATGAATACAATCTTTTAAAATTCACACCTCAACCAAGGGACATCATTTTATTTAGTGTGTATTCTGTTCAGCTGTGTGTTTTTGACTGAATCTGGAATTCAGTTCTTCTCTGTTCATTGGCCACTTTATATTATCCAACTTTGGACTATTATCTCAAGCTCAGGTCACATTAAAATGAAGTGAAGGCCTCTCCTAATCTGCTCCAGTGTTTATATGGATGACCGGCAGCAATCAACTTGTTAACCTTGGAGTAACTCCGAGGAGAGAACATTGTCTCAGGGTTTCCATATTTGGCCACAAGTTGGAGTGGAATAATGTTGTGGATTGACCTAAAAAGGTCACATGTTTTAAAAAAGGCTGGCAGTATCAGGGGGATTCTCTGTAATAAACCTTCATATACAGAGTGAAGAAGACGTTTTCTTTTAGATGGAAAGTTAACAGCAGAGTTTGAGGCATCATATAGAATATTATGACCACCTACCTAATAGTGGGAATAACCACCGTGACAGACTGTATTAGATGACTGAAGGTATCCGGAGGCACTCAATTACATTCCAACTGCATTGTGGTGAGGGGCACTACTGTTATGCCATTGGGAGATGCTCAATGTATACCAAGCTGAAAGTTAGAGGTTTCTATGATGCAGCCTTCACCATGCTTCACTTGGTACTATTATCATGCCATTTTGGACATCAGTCAGATCATGTCCTTTGTTCATTATGATGGTGTGCTCATTAATTTATACATGCAGTAAAGCCTGTCACATGATAACTGTGACGTCCCAATCCAGGGGTGGTCATAACATTCTGACATGACTGTTTTACATATACAGATTATACCACCCATGTAAATGAACTGTGTTAGTGTACATAATGTAATGTAAAATTCTAAGTTGCAGTACAGCTGTTGGTGGGCAATACAGGGAGAATTACATTTTTGCATTTCGCAACATATTGTCCACTGATCTGTTGTGCATCCCTTGTTTTATTGCAGCTGTTTATACGTTGGATACACTTTCCAGTTTTTACTTACTCAACATGGCAGACATCGCTATGAAAAAATACATTTGTGGGGACAAACTTTTACTTTTTGTGATACCACTTAAAATACATGTATTATTGTGTTTAAAAGCTTCTGCTTTTTCCAGCTAAGTTGTATCTGTATGAAGTCAGTATTTCTTCACAAATGATTTAATATACTCATCATTAAATTCAACAAAGGTGACTTGTGTAAAAAACTATTATTTTACAGATTAGCAGATCTTTCCTTGGAAGTGCAAAATATCAGCCATTAATGCTTAGCCATTGTTGACCAGTTAGAGCCAAATAGGAAGTGAGCTTTTGACCACAGTCCACTGGGGAAATAAACTTTTCTCAGCCTACAGTCTAGAAACTTTCCATCACTGTTAAATACTCCCTACTGACAGCTGTCTTGCTTCATTTCATTTCCATTGGGGTTTTAATGGAATCTTTACTAAAGTCTATATTTCTCTTCTGAATTGTTTGCTGTGTTCAGTTCATTTTATACTGTATGGCATATCTGTATTGTTGAGTATCCGAATCAGTTCGATAAAGAATCCATCCTGAAATGGCTCATTCACATTGTCTGAAATTAGCAGGAAATTGAATCTTCTGCTAGTGAAATGTTCTCATGCCACCGGCTGCAACAAAAGCTCAAATTCTTGATCCACTCCCATGTTTAAAAGCTGAAGAGGTTTTCTTTTTGTGAAATTCTGCACTTTTTTAAACAATATATTTGCTCATTGTAGTCAAAAAGTAACTTCATTTGTTTCTAATATACATCAGCTTTGTTTAGATACTTCTATGCTAACTTCTTGTTGAGTTTTGTGGTGAGGATGTCGGAAAAGCTGCATTTGTGCGGGTGTCATTTCACAGTAGAACAGTTTGCCACCTCTCCAGAGTCTACTTTAAATCTTCCTAAAGGAAACTTTCTTTTGCAGTCAAACAGGGATTCTTACTTACCTTTTAAGCAATTGTGCAAGTGATCTCTAGGCGTCAGCTCTTCTTATAGCCTTCTCCTGCTTTGTGAGCATCAATATTTTTTAATTTTCAGAATGTTGAGCACTTGCTTAGGGAAGTTGATTATTGAGCCAATATTTGATGCAAAGCTTTACTATACAGTAGGTCCGACTTGAACCTCACACACTTGATCCAGGTAATGAAGACCTTCAGGATCATCCGAATATTAGAACCAGATGTGATGGATCTAAACTCTGCAGAAAGGTAGATCACCAGGATTGGACGCCTGTGTTCTAGATGTTAGATCCCTAAAAACCAGCCATTCATTTTTGTCCTCTGTATTACTGTTGGAGATGTGTTTTATCTTATTGGCAGGGAAAGAAGGGAAAAAGGAAATAGTTTAATGGCTTCAAACTATTTAATTTGAGTTGACCTTGCTTAAGAAAGGAAAGACCTCCAAAAGTTTGAACACCCCTTCTAATGAAAGCATTCAGCTTTACTGATTACTGTGAACAAGCCATAGTCCTAATAAGCTGAAAAAGGTCTGGACAAAAGTATTGAGACACCTGATCATTCATTCTTTATTTTGAAATTGACTTTATTTAACTGTGCAGGGACATGACATTGGCATGTTGCCAATAGGTTCATGTTTATCTGTTCCAAGGGAGTCCTATTCTATTGGCAGTACTTCTCTACAGGGACTAAAGTGGTGTGTGCATTTGCACATCTGTCAGCAATGAGTGTAGCTGAATGCATTCATTTATGAAAGTTGTGTCCACAAATATTTGTATGTATACCTGAGAGCTCAAATCTCTTGAGGTGCCCAAACTTTTGCAGGGTTCACTTTTCCATTGTTTACTCTAAAATTGTAGAAACCAGACAGTGCAGTAATCTTACTTAGCATGTTGTCGTTTAATGTATTAAGATGAAAAAAGACGAATGAAGAAATTCATCATTTGAGAAATATGCTCAGACTGCAAAGTTCTCATAGCTAATGAGTTTATTATTTGGGAGAAGATAAGTGGTTTGGTTAGCTCCTCCCCTTTACTCCCCCTTCTCTTTCTGTCTTCCTCCTGTGTTGTGAGGAGGGATGTTCTCGAGCTTTTGTTAACAGAGCTCTCTGACACTTTGATAAGGTTTCTGTTTAATAGAGAGAGCAGTGAAGCAGCGGACTTAGCCTCCAAAAGCCTCTTCTGATCTCAGGTAAAGAGACTTCCTTTATTTTTTATTAAACAGTATTCTTTTATTGAGACATTATTAAAAATATTTGATTATTAACCACTTTTCCTTGTGATTTCACTAAGATATAAGGTTGTTTTAAGGCCTAACACAAAGTTTTACCACCATATGATCAATAAACTATAATCACAATTTATTGTTCTTTCAGGCAGTGTAGTTAATAACTGGAATAATTAATATATTAACTGCAGTAATGCATACATACACACACACTATACATTCATTCATATATATATATATATATATATATATATATATATATATATATATATATATATATATATATATACTGTACATATTGTGCCCATTCACAGATTCTTATGACCATGTGACAGTGTCTCGGTCAGAGCATCTCTGAATACCTACAGACAGTGTCCTTCAAATCCTCCAGATCTCAATTTGAGCATCTGCGGGACGTGATGGAACAACAAGTCCCACTTGTGGCTGCTCTACCACACAACTTACAGGGCTTGAAGGATCTGCTGATGTCCATAACTCTGTGGTTCTGAACTGTTTTGGTGGAAGAAGGATGGCCAACAGCTAAGAATATTAGCATATTGGTCGTAGTGTTTTGGCTTGTGTATATCTGGGGTGTTTATAGCTCAAAATATCTGTCTGGAGTTCTGTTTTAACAATGCTTGAGCATGACTTTCACTTCTGTGGTTTTTTACTATTGAGTGAGACTTGAGAGGATCGTTGTGAGATCTGCATGAGCTTTACGATCAGTAGGTCAGGCTTGAGAGGTGTGTTTTGAGGGTGAAGCTTTAGAATAACTGTCAGTATGGATGCCCTTAGCACTGCCTTCAAGGATGAATAAGGCCCTCAAAACTGAAACAAGCTAATGAGCTACCATAGCCTACTTTAGTACTAGCTTTGAGAATGACACAAATATTATATTTTCACATGATCTGCTGCCGTCTGGTTTTTATGTGTGTTTGTCAGATGTTTTTATCACATACAGAAATATAATTGCAATC
>BRDA01004754.1:0-20105 GCA_036984385.1 Crenuchus spilurus
TTTGTCCCAACTTTTTTGGGATTTGCTGACACTGTGAAATTTTGAATCAACATATTTCTCCTTTAAAATGTTACATTTACTCAGATTAAACTTTTGGTCTGTCATCTATTTTCTATTACGAATAAAATATTGACATTTGCCATCTCCACATCATTGCATTCAGTTTTTATTCACAATTTGTTTAGTGTCCCAACTTTTTTGGAATCCGGTTTGTAGAAACTGAGATTTGTGTCCATTCTTCTTTGCAAAATAGCTCAAGCTCAACCAGATTGGATGGAGAGTATCTGTGAACAGCAATTTTCATGTCTTGCCACAGATGCTCTAGGAATTTAGGTCAGGTCTTTGACTGGGCCATTCTAACACATGAATATTCTTTAATCTAAACCATTCCACTGTAGCTCTGGCTGTATGTTTAGAGTCATTATCTTGCTGGAAGGTGAATCTCCTTCCCAGTCTCATGTCTTTTGCAGCCTCCATCAGGTTTTCTTCCAGGATTGCCTTGAATTTAGCTCCATCCATCTTCCCATCAACTTTGACCAGCTTCCCTGTCCCTGCTGAAGAAAAGCATCCCCACAGCATGATGCTGCCACCACCATGTTTCACAGTGGGAATGGTGTGTTCAGGGTGATGAGCAGTGTTACTTTGCCACCACACATAGCACTTTGCATTAGTCCTAAAAGTTAAACTTTGGTCTCATCTGACCTGAGCACCTTCTACCACATGTTTACTGTGTCCCCTACATGACTTCTGACAAACTGCTAAAGGCACGTCTTATGTCTTTCTTTCAACAATGGTTTTCTTCTTACCACTCTTCCATAAAGGCCAGATTTGTGGAGTGCACATGAGAGAGAGAGAGAGAGAGAGAGAGAGAGAGAGAGAGAGAGAGAGAGAGAGAGAGAGAGAGAGAGAGAGAGAGAGAGAGAGAGAGAGAGATGATGGATGATGGATTGAACAGCACTCCTTGGGATGCTCAAAGCTTGTTATATTGTTTATAACCTAACTCTGCTTTAAACTTCTTCACAACTTTATCTCTGACCTGTCTGGTGAGTTCCTTGGTCTTCACGATGCTGTTTCTTCACTAGTGTTCTCTAACAAACCACTGAGGCCTTCACAGAACAGGTGTATTTATAATTAGACTAAATTACACACAGCTGGACTGTATTAACTAATTAAGTGACTTCTGAAGACTGTTGATTGCACTGGATTTTGTTTAGGGGTATCAGAGTACAGGGGGCTGAATACATTTGCTGAATACTTTTGTAATTGCAGCGAAAGGTGGCTCTACAAAATATTGATATAGGGGGGCTTAATACTTCTGCACATCACACTTTTAAGATTTTTATTTAATTAATATTTTGAAAACAATGTATTATTTTCATTCCATTGCACAATTATGTGCTGCTTTGTGTTGGTCTGTCACTTAAAATCTCAAAAAAAAAAAACCTTAAAGTTTGTGGTTGTAAGGTGACAAGGCAAGCCAGTGTATATATTTTGAAGAATATATTTACAAAAAAAGTTTAGCCTTATCTTACTCTTGCTGTGATAAAGCATCCAAGACTATAATAGTGAAAAATCCCAGTAAAATACAATTTACTGAATGAAGAGTATATTTCAGACCTCATATTCTACTGCGATCCTTCTCTCTCTCTCTTTCTCTCTCGCTCTCTCTCTGTAGATCCCCTAACCTCCACCAAACAACACAAAAACACACATTGTGCACGAGCGTGTATGTGCATGTCCTAGTAACAGTATGTGGAGCTCAGAGTAAGTGTCTGTGGTGGGCTGTGTGTCTGTAATTAGGCCGCTCTAAGCCTAGGTGAGAAGACTTCCGCAGGCTGCCTCATGAGAGAGCGCATGCAGGAAGTCTTCCAGCCGCTCCGTGTAATCTTTCTCTCTCCCATTCGCAAAACGTGCTATTACTCTACTGTGTGTACACTGGGGCCAGATGTGCTGGGCTGCACCAGCTCATCAAATGGAATTGTAGTTAATGGATGAGACAGTAGTCAGGTAGCAGCTTCCTTCTATTATGATTGTGTTTGTCTTTCAGTCACTGAACATCAACTTCTTTATACATACAAATGCAACCTTGGACTACTCCTTCCAAGTCTAGAAGAACTGACATAATAAACATACAGTATATAGCACATGGGGGACTTGTCTTTGAAAATATGACAAGGACAATTAACATTCCACAGTGGGTCACTTCTGTGGAAAAGTATGACATCCATTGTAAGCACAGTGCTTGATGAGACCAGCTTGTAAACGTAGTTACACAGTAAATATGCTGGTGTTAAATCAACACTACAAGAGTTAAATTAACACTGAGGGTGTCAAAATGTAACACTCCCAGTGTTCCAATCTGTCCAATCCAGACTGTTCTCCTCAGTAGTTCCCAGATGGTGGAACAAGCTGCCTACCACCACTAGAGCAGAGGTGTCCCTCACTGGGTACAAGAAACTCCTAAAATCCGAGCTCTTCAAAGAGCACCTGCTCTAGTGATCCCAAATACTCCCCATGAGTACTGATATGCACTCAGTATTCAATATCCAAATGTTAATTCTAGTATACGCATTTGTACTTTCCCACTATTGTAAGTCGCTTTGGATAAAAGCGTCCGCTAAATGCAATGTAATGTAATGTAATGTAATTTAACTCTAATAGTGTTGATTTAACACTGGCAGATTTACTGTGTATGTTGAAAAACATTGAGCAGAACAGAACTTTATGCAGATGGGTTCAGCCAGCTCAATACATTTACCCAACTAGGCAGGTGGTTCTTGTGTGATTATTATTGTTCCTGCACATCACGGAGGACAAGCTAATATACAGTAAATCTGCCAGTGTTAAATCAACACTATTACAGTTACATTAACACTGAGAGTGTTACATTTTGACACCCTCAGTGTTACTTTAACTCTATTATTGTTGATTTAACACTGGCAGATTTACTGTGTAAGTGAATACAAGGCCTTGAATAACGTGGCAGACAACTGTGATGTCTGATAGGTTTGAAAACAATGTTATTCTTAAAATCAGTTGTCAGCACTGCTGTTAACCTGCTACATCATAAGTAACATTGTGAAGGTAAAGAGCACAGCAAAGCCCATATAGCCAAATTAGCCCAAATTCTTTCCAATTTAAAAATCATAATCCAAGTGGGAAGTTTGGTTGGTCCTAAAATTCATGCTGAAATAAGTTTATTGGATATTGAATGTAAATGGGGTGGCATGGTGGTTAGCAGGTCTTGGGCTCCAGTCCCCATAAGGGTGGAGTTTCCATGTTCTCCTTGTGTCTATGTGGGTTCCCTCTGGTATCTCTGGCTTCTGCCCACAGTCCAAAATCATGAAGGTCAGGTGAATTGGTGTGTACATCTGTGTCTGCCCAGTGAAAGACTAGCTGTTGCCTAAATAGTGTAATGCCCTACACAGCGCCAAGTGAAGGGGTAGGGAGACTCACCGTGACCAGGGCTGGCGCTCCACATACATGGACTACGCACTGTGCGTGGGGCCTCATTTGGGGAGGGGGGCACCACATAAAACTTCGCTGTGCACCTACCCCACCCCCCTGACCGAAAATAAGAATTGAGCAAAATTCCCTTTTTTGCACGCGCATCTGCCCGCCGAACAATGGCTTCACCTGCGATGGACTCTGATCTAACAAGGAGCTGTGTGGAGGAGAATTGCATGTGGGAGGGAGGCAGGAAGGGTGCACACAAAGCATTTGTGCTTACGGCACCCAGATGCTTAGCATCGATACTGACTGTGACCCTGTACCTGCAGAGGTGGTACTAGCCTGTTTGGTGCCCTGGGTGAACAACCCCTCCAGCGCCATCCCCTACCATGACCTCTGCCCCTTCAGATCCCCGCCAACTCTCCATGATCACCCCCCTCACACACACACACACACACAGAGATCAGCGACTGTGACTGTGTACTGGATTAAGCTATTAAGAACACTGATAGATGAATACATTTGTAAAATTTAGCTAATGACTTATATAAATTTTGACTTAATTTAATTCTGTTTTTGTGTCCTCATTTGCATCCCCTGCAAAGTTCAAAGAAAAGTCTGTATATACTTACTGCTGATATAGACCAATGAAAGAAGCACCATAAACGTAATCTTCAATCCAAGTCTATATTAAGTGGACCTGCAAATCATGTGACAATGTGACTGGCAGCAAACTGTTAATGCACAACATGCAAAGCACATGTGCACCTTCAAAGTTGGAGAACGATAAGGTGAGCAGACCAAGGCAGGAGCTGAAAATGTGCACCATGCCTACTTTTTATCATCAGAATGCAGGAGACAAGTGATTAATAGGTTGTGACAACATGCAGTAAACCAGGATCAAAAGACATTCTGGCACCATATCTTCAAACACATTGATAACAGCTTAATATAAATGTAGGTCAGTAGAGGCCGGAAGGGTGTAATAAGAAAAGAAATGCACACTCATATCTGTACGTCCTTATCACCAATCTAAACCACTTTGGCTATATAAGGCTTAGCACAAGTAGAGCATTCCTGAAGCTAACTACTGCCCAACTTCATCATAACCTCAACCCAAACTCAGGAGTACAAACCTATATAATCTTGATTTGGAGACTGCAGTAGGTCCCTTCAATTCAGTCATAACAGTAAACTGTAAACAAGTCAAGAGGTATGGTCTAGAAGTGATTTTTCCATGCTGTTTTCTGTGCAGGTTCCTACTGGTCTTTTATGCCTGGCTGCATTTTGCCCATCCATAACAGTGGCTCAGTTTGCCAAAAGCTTCAGCAGAGTTCAATGCAGAGGCCACGTTCATTAGTCCTACACTGACTCTCATGCCATTCCAATGAGGTCTGTTCTGAGCCCCTCATAACCTTCTTCAGTTTGCTTTTGCAGAAGACATTGAGTGGCTTGACTCCTAAAGTGTAAAGCATTGGACGTTTACTAGTCCCCGTCTCACATGCATCCAAATACGCCAGGCAGGAGGAGGCCTAGCATCCTGGAATCCAAAGTCTAAGGAATGCAGTGAGGCTTTGGCAGGACTGAGGCCGTAATCACAAGGTTTCCAAAAAGTGCTTTAAAAAGTTGTCAGGCTCTCAAGGCACTCGCATGCAAGCTTTTCAGACCTTTTGCAGAACCCTTTGAGCGCAGTGGATTTATGGTCAACATTAAGTGCAATTTGGTGCATAAGCAGTAGAGTTCTGTGTATTGCTATTCATGAAGGACCTAAGTGTGCTAAGACAAAATAAATGAACTTGGCCAGTCACTGTGCACCCAGTGGCATTGGGGTTCAGCCCTATTCAGTCCAGGGCAGCCTAGACACTCTTAACAGCGAGAGTCTTAAAGCAAGAGCCTTTAATCAATACCATCCCTGAGGTAGCAGTACACTTGCAAAGCTGCTTACATGGCTTTTCCGTTCTCCTCCCTCCCTCCCTCCCTCACTCACTCTATGCTGGAGCTGCCGCTTTGCCACAACTATGAGAAGCAGGGCGCCTTCCCAGGCCTCTCTCTCTCTTTCCCTCTTTCTGGACCTTTCCCAAGCCCACTCTAATTAGGCCCCCTTTCGTACCCGCTGTGGTGCCTTGTGTAATCTGTGTACTATGTGGATGGGTCTCTAACTCTGCCCAGTAGAGCGGCCTGCCAGCGGCCTTCTTCCCCCAGCACTCATCCAGGCCCATAAAGGCTAGCACACAAAAGCACAGGATAATGGCCCCCAGTTGCAGGCAGAGGAGCCACTCCTCTGGGCTGTTTGAACTCGGCACGGGGTTGGCGTCACACAGGCTCCAGAGGGGGAAGAACAACCCAAGCTACAGAGCCCTCATCTTAGCGTGAGATGGCAAGGAGGTAGGCCCACTCTTAGCAAGAACTTCCAGCACCTTTGAGGATGGGCCGCGTTAACATGCTACAGGGTGCGGGCCATGTTTGCTCAACTTGTTTCAATTAAATGCTCCAGTCACACTCTCGGCAGGACGTGGTGCATCTTTCCCTGCAGATCGTAGGACTGTATGCTTACAATAACTTTCTCAAGCTGAACTATTTTCGACGCAGTGATGCTGTAATTAAATTACCAATCAGATCCATGAATTTATTCCAGCATGAAGCTGCATCGTCTGTATTTTTATGCTTCTGACAAGTAATAATTCTTCATGTAATGTGATGAATCTGATGCTCCCATAGATTCCAAAAGACCTCCACACTGATATTAGACAAGGCAATGCACAGTGTTACTGTTACTGAATGCAACCTCTGTTTTGCAATGCTGATGTGACCATCCAGGCTATTTCAATCCAATGATAGTTTCCTTATATTAGTCAGAACTTCACCTGGCAAAACTAATCTAGCTAATCTCCTAAACAGTACTTATGCCTATAGATCTCAAACCTATTCCTACGGCACCAATGCTCTTCCTGACTTCACTTCAGTATGGTAATGGTTTGGGCAAAGGCACCGCAGAATCAGGATTAGGAAGAACCAATGAATGTGACAGTCAACTAAGCTAATCTTGTCCAATGAAGCTGGCAATGCAGTCGAGATTGTTGCTTGCAAGCTAGATGTTGGCAGTACAGTCCTCAGCCAACTCCCCCACTTCCCAGTCTCTCCCCCAGTTCTCGTCCAGTGAGTCTGACAAGCAACACCCACAATTACAAAGGAAGCCAGCTTGGCCACATCCAGCCTGACCACGGCCCGCACTGGCCTTCCCCAGCGCCCGTTAGAAAGCCTTGGTTTCAGCGCGTGCACACTTGGGGATCTATCACTGTGGCTGGTCTGGAGCCACCACCGCCTCTTCTCCGGTCACTTATTGTGAGGAGAAGTGTAGCCGGGTCCATAAAACCACAAACTGCGGCCGCCACGGATGTTCGTCTCTCGGCAGGCATGCAGACTGGATTTAGCCAGAGCTGCGGACAAGGAAATTGGGCCAGGCATCATCCCTCTCTCCACCAAACTCCTCCCATCTCTTCAGTACCGGCCACTCAGGCTCTCAAGGACCTCAAGGAACTCTGGTAGCATACATTCATTCTCCAATCATGGCAGCTGGAGGCAGGATTGATGACCTGGAGGTGCATGGACGTACATTTTGGTCTCTGGAATGAAATGGGAGAGGAATTTTGGCATAACAAGGCTATAATAAAGAATGTTGACTGAAAATAACTGAAGCTGAGACATACAAAATGTTGACCAACTGGCATAGCTAAGTTTAGTTCCAAAAAATGATTGTAATGTAAAAGAAGTAAAGCCAACATGAAACACTGGTTTACTTGAAGCCATGTTCAAGAGTTTGAAGTCCACCACCATTTTCAGAAGCTATGGAAACAAATGTTTGGAAACCATTCTATACTTCAGTGTCTCCCACAGAAATGCAGGAGGAGAAACAGAAAGACCAAGTTAGACAAGCAGGGCTGCAGGATGTCTTTTTAAAGTGGCTCCTCAATTATTCGGCACCTTGAGGCCTACAGTAGAACATGAGAGGAACTCAACCCTTTCTGCACACCTTTATAAGTATGATTACACTGCAATGCTGGGGAGACACCAAATGTAGGAGCTTTATCAGGTTGTCATAATGAAAAAGATTTCCACTCTTAAAAGAATGAAATTCTAGGTGCAGCCATTTACTGTGTTACCTTGTAGGTCCTCATATTGGAGCTGAGAGTATCTAAAATATCATTAACGGACCTTAAACTGGCAATTCTGCGGTTATTGAGGTGAGGGTGAAACAGAAAAGTGAGCAGCTCAAGAGATATAATGCGAATACTTTATTATCAATGTGTGAATGGTGTTAGCTTTTTGTCTGGATATTAATAATATATGAAAACTATACACCAAAACCAGGCTCATCCTATTTTTGCTGTATAATTTTTCCAATTGGTATTGAAAGATTCTTTATCTTTATAGATATTTATATATATAATATATATAAGCCAAAGTGCATTTCCCGTTTTTTTTCCACTTGTCCATGTACACATTGCACCATACATAAATAATTACATTGTAAAAATGACTCCAGTATTTACAAGTATAATATATATTTCATATAATATATAAAACTTTATATTAAATCTAAGTAGATGATATTTGGGATAGTTTGTGGGGGTTCGTAGAGTCTCTTGGCGCATCTTGAGTCCAAGTCCAAGTTTATTTTGTGTGTTATCTGTGGTTGTTGAGGAGTATTTCGAGCCAGCAGGGGCAGGAGGTGATGAACTGGCGTGAGTAGCAGGGGCCCCAGCCCTTGGCAAAACTGATACGAACGCTGTTGGGGTCATATGGGCCGTCCGGTAGTGCTGGCTCTGCCCCCTGTCGCAGTAGCAGCGCTGAGCGCTCATAGTCAAACACTTTGATAGAGTATCCGGGCATGACTTTGCGCACCACCAGCAGGACGCGGGTGGCCGGCCCAGCCTCCAGCGTGGGCGAGTTGACAAAGATGGGGTGCTGGCTGCGGTTATAGGCCCACACGCCATCGGGCTCTTTGCTGAGCAGCAGTCCGTAGCCGATCTTGCCGCGAGTTCGCTGGGCCGTGCCGCTACGCCGCTCGCCGCTCAGCTGGCCCAGGCAGAAGCCTGTGCCTTGAGGTAGATCATAGAAGATGCTGACAGAGGGCTCGTACACCGGGTAGAGGCGGCCCACCCGCGTGCGGTGCTCCCAATATGCTACACTGCACCAGTGCGTCTGCTTGGGGGTGTCCGGCGACAGGCTAGCATCTGAGAGAGAAAGAAGAGAGAAAATGTAAATGATTATTGACTGACATGGATAATAGCATAAACAATAGTTTAGCATAAACAAAATATCCCTCTTCAAAATATTATTAAAGACATGTTCAGGGTCTACGTTTGATTTCGTTTTGCACTGGAGTTACAAGGCTAACGTAGCTAACAAGTAATGCTAACACCAGTTAGTATCCTACGAGCTGCGTGCCTTCTCACCTCAACATTTGCCTGGACAAGAGTACTGTACAAAGTTTAGGACTTCAAAATGATCTGAAGATGGCCGCTAATGCTGATTTTAGCAATGCAACAAGCTTTTTCACTTTTTCATAGGTGCTAGCAAATCACACAGAGTCAGAAAGCATATAAGCAAGCGAGGTTACTTAACTCCTTGCTCTCTGAGTCAAGTTTTGATGTCTCAGGCATGAAGTTTGCAAAGTATTGGTGTACATTAGATTAGACAAAGATTACAAGATTACACTTGTTAGCTACATTCACATCACAACTCACTGAACACCAAACATGGCTAACTGACTACACCTGCAGTGAGAATAAATATGTGTACATTTGAGTTTTCATCAAACTAATGTAGAACAGTACAGAAATTGATTGTGGTAAAGATTTGAAATGTAAGTTATGTGTCTGTAAGGAAGTACATGCACTACAACATGTTCTTCCCTGTTCCTGTTCCCTGTAATCAAGTGATTACACCTTCATGACCTAAATCAGATGTACTGGAGAGAGAAGTAACTGTGATAGACATCTGACATTGTACTTTTTTTGCTCTGCCTCAAGAGGGCACCACTCTGAGCCTTCAGATTAGATTATTACTCCTAAAATCTGAGTACCACCCATAAAATCATATTAGTTGTAAAAAAAAAAACACATGAAAACCGAGGACTGAAATATCACAACTGTCTCCCAAATGCATTTAAAGCAACGCAACATGTATGTTTGCTTTGGTTTTTGAAGGATTACACAACTAGTCCTGAAAAACCTGCAACCAATCACACCTGAAGAGCACAGCAAGACAGAAAGAATGAGAGTAGATCCAGAAGCCCACCTACACTGTAAATCAGCTCGCTAATTCACTTTTCATGGCTGAGGAGTTCGAGTCTATGGACTGTGTTCAGTGCCAGAGCCCTGCAATCTCCCAGTGAGTTACAACTCCCTGGATACATGTCCAGCTTTGCCTCACACACACGTACATGCTCACACACACACACACGTTTCCATGTTGCGGACTCTGCTCCACAGAGGTTGTGTACATTGCTGCTTCTTTGCTCTTCCTCTGGCAGAGCACACAACATTTATAGGTGGATGGGGAGTTATGAGCTCATATCCGGTTTGTCCTTCATCCATAACTTATATTTCTCTCTTTCTCTCAGGTTTCTCTTTCTGACCTTGTGTCTCTCGCTCTATGCTTCCCTCTCTCCCCTCTTTCTCTCTCTCTACATTCCAGTGGATGGATGAAGGTGGTGGTGGGGTGGTGGGGGGGTTCGAGGGGGTTGGGAAGAGTGTCCCCTCCCTCTCTGCTCCCGCTGCGGGCCAGGGGGACGGCATTCAGCTCCCTGACAACTTAGCCCAAGCTCGCGACCCCCTGACCCCCCAGGCTTCGCCCTATCAGCTCCCATTAACTCGCACACAGAGTGATGCCATTATTTTGCTTCAGAGAGTCTATTGGCAGAGGGGGATTTAAAGCGCCCGCTCTGTGGCCCCATTCCTTTCACTGGCCCTAATGAACACCCCGGCCCATTACCCAGAGCCTTTAAGGTGGAGTAATGTACATACGCACACTCCTGCCAGTATAAAACACACACACACAGGGCAGACACACTTACACACATACATACACACATACATACATATATACATATACACACACACACACTCACACATACACTGGCTATTTAATGTATCAAATGCATAAAATGCGCAGAGCAAAACTCGCACATGCACTTTATATATAAAGCACAATCTGGCCTGCTGAGTTTGATCTACAGCTCGAATGTGGGAGGGGGAATATGACTAGTGTTGCCATGCGAGCTGGGCTGCGGTACATGGGCTGGATGTATGTGGGGGAGTGGAAGTGTGGTTACACACAGACACACAAACACACACTGAGCCCACTAAAATGGCCCCTCTTGGCTGGGCCCCTGAATGTTACCATTAGTGAATTCCTCAGATCCCGCGCTAGCCTGTAAGGCTGCTTTTTTCCCTCCTCCACAGCCTTTATAGCCCTCTGGCCGCTATCATTTCAGAGGCTTTGAATGCAGCCACAGCCTCATGGGCAGTGTGCACAGACAATGCACAGTTTAGCGGAACACAAGTTAAAAACAAAGGCTCTGTAAGAGCAATGACAAATGAGAATGTGGCTCCATCTTAAATCTATATATCAAAGTCAATGGAGAAGATACAGTCTATAATGCTGAGTAGCAAATGTTCAATAATGGTTACATTTGTCTCTAACATAGCAGTATCAGGTAGCTTTTTACCCTACATACAAAAGTGGGGCAGAGAGGGGGTGAGAGAGAGAGAGAGAGAAAGAGGGAGAGAGAGAGAGAGAGAGAGAGAGAGAGAGAGAGAGAGAGAGAGAGAGAGAGAGAGAGAGAGAGAGAGAGAGGAGAATAAATCTTTCTATGAAGGGCAAACTCATTAGAATCTGCTTAGCAAAACAGTGCCATCTCTCTCTGTCTTTCTCTCTCTCACACTCATTCTCTCTTCTTTTCCCTCTCTCTATCTCTTGTCTTTTCTTCTCTTTCTCACTCTTTCCCCTTCACACTTTCTTTCCTTCTGTCTCACATTCCTTTCATCCTCTTGCTCTTCTTTCCTCTCAGCCCTCATCCAACACACACAGACCTACCTGCCCTCTCTTTCGCAAAAATTGGTAAAATAATGCCCCCCACCCCCGACCCCTCTCTCTGTGTTCTCTGTTGATGGGCCTCCTTAAATAATCTTTGTTTTTTCTACGTTCTTCTGATGGTCTTCTCCAGATCTTCCCCTGCACTTCACTGTAGGGTTGCTGTTGTAAAGCAGATGAAGACACATTTTCATTCTTAGAGAGGCAGAGAGGCCAGGTATGGGGCTGGAAAATGCACATCATCATGCTGAAAACAAGCAGGATGTACAGTTCCTGTCTGCGCCTCCCCCCCGAGACCGCCATCAGTGAGACGCCTCTGACAGTGAGCCAGTGCAGGAACCGCCACCTCACACACTCTCACAGGCCACTACACACACTCACACTCAGAGTGCACTCGGGTAACTCTCTGTTAATGATACAAAGTGCACTTGGAGCACGTGAGTATGAAGATTGAGAAGCAATCAGAGCAGACGACTCTGAGGCTCCAGTCTAATGAAGGCACTGTACCCTCACACACCTGACTGAGGTCAGCACAGGTACTAAAACTGAGCCTGGTTACTGTCGCTGTCAACACCAAATCTCTGCTACATCTGTTAGTGTAATGAGTGGAATTTCTACTGGTTCACTACTCATGAAATATTCACAATGCAAAGGACAGACGCCATTTTTAAATAAAATAACAATAATAATCATCATCATCATCATCCTCATCACCATCACAGTCATAACAAATAATGGAGTTCTGTGGTTATGGTAGCAGTATTACACAGCTTTACACAGAAATAAGCAAAAATAGATGACGCCAAGCCCATCACAACAATTCAAACATTATCCCACCCGGCACAACCATCCTCAATCAGCTAAAATGGCTGATTAGCTTTATAGCTAGCCTTACTTTGTAGCTAATTTGTATTGTTTTGTTCTGAAATAGTGTACACCACTATTGTCTGTATTTAAACAGAGTATTTACAAATATATAATGTGTAGAGTCAAGTAACATGCTAGTATTCATGCTAAAAACATTAGCATTAGCAATCTAGCTAACAAATATATTGCACTTAGCGTATAGTGGATGACGTTGCTTCTTCTCTGAGAGAGTGAGTCCTGAGGTTCAGTACCCAGCCTGGGCAAACATAACACATTAAACCAGTCAAAGTCCTTGGGCAATACTCCCAACACAAATGCACAAATGTAACCTGTAACACACTCTTGATAACAGCATCTGCTAAATGCTGTAAATAAACAAATATTCCTCTAAACTTGTTACAGCACAACACATTTGTTTTTGGAAGATGAAATTTCTAAAATAATGCGATTTAATTTTAATTTTAAAAAATTACCCAATTTTCTCCCCAATGTGTTTGGTAGCCAAATGACCCACCTATTTGTTGCCTCTCCCTATCACTTGTAATGTCCCTGACTCTAGGAGGGTGTAGATTCACACAGGACTCCTCAAATGCATGTGAAGTCAAGTTCTGCCTCTTTTCAAAATATCTGCAGATACATCACTGTTGGGCAGCTAACATGCTCTGAGGAAAGCTCAGGATTCCCACATCTGATGGATTGCTTGGCAGAAGCCTGAACCAGCCAACATTAGTTAGTAGTGCTGGGGAGAGAATGCCATCTTACCCGTCCGGAGAGAGCACGCCTAATTTTGCTCTCTTGGGCCTCGGCTGCCAACAGCAAGCAGCATGATCTGTGCTTAGATTAATACAACTTTTATTTATATTTGACTCCACCTACTTATTGAAAATGCAACTAGTTCTGGTTCATATGACATGTGATAAAGTGAAAACCTAAAAACTGTTGAAAATAACCACATTAAATAATTTATGTAATAATTGTGAGAGGTCTAAATGGCACGTTAGTGAATTATATGTATGTGCATTTTAACCATTTCTGAGATAACATTTTAAAAATAACACCAAATTTCAAAATTCAAATACTCCAACAAGGGGATATTTACTATTATTTAATTGCAGCACCTACCATAAGACAGGAACTATACCTGATCGTTTACTGTATTTAGTGATTTATAGCCATTTATTGTGTTTTGACACCACTAGTTGAGCTTTTTGTTTTTAAATAATAGTGTATATATTGCTCCCCCTGCTTGGGCATTTAGTTTAACAGTAGGCACAGTCTCAACTTACTGTCTTTAATGCTGAACTACAGATGACTTATTTAATTACCCAATTAAGTAAATGAATACTCAGATGAGTTCATATATCCATCTACTGGAATTACCATGCCCACGCTGGTGGTAACTGGGAACATTTTAAAGACCATCTGATGTCTCATTTGAACACACACAAAACACATGACCATGTGGTTACTGGAAGACTGTGTTCCCCTCATTTCAGAGAAGATCATGGGTACATGCACCCACACACATACACACAAAGAGAAGAAAGCTGGGAGCAATTACTCCACTTTGCATCTGTTTAACCCCTCCACCTCCCAACAGCTCCGTTTATCCATTAGGAAAGTAGCAGGTGTTATTATCATCATTATATTCTCACAACTGTCTCTTCTATATGTCAGACTCTTCAGACATGCACGCACGCACACACACACACACACACACACACACTGGTAGTAGCCTGAGCCCTGAGGTACTTTTTCACCCACAAAACTCATCTTGCATGTTAGCCTGAATTCCAGCAGGCACAGAACCTCATCAAAAAATATTGTATCAACACTGCAAGAATGTAGGCAACGTCATCAACCACCATCTGTACCACAATGTATAGAGATACACTAACAGTGGAATTCTGATATCTGATATTTTTAAATGTAAATGTTGATACATATTCATTGCCAAAATGGGCCAAAATAAGCCTGAATTAGCATTTAATGAGAAATGTAACTTATTGGTCTGAGGTTTAAGGTAACAAGTACAGTCCATTCAAACAATTGTGCCTTTGCACTGTTTTCAATGTGTTTACTATGTAGTTACTATGTGCACTCTGAAAACTGAAGGTTTTAAGAACCTTTGGGGGATCTTCACAGAAAAGGTACCTGGAACATCTTTTAGTGCACCTTCAGTCTGTCGTACTAGACAAAGTTTAAAACAACACCTCCAGAAAAGACCGTATTAACTTTTAGAAACAACTTTTGCAAAACAAAAACATAACAAAAAAAAGTGCATTAACATTTCCTGGAAGCACTTTTGAGCTCTGCTAGTGTGGTTTTATGAAGATCTTCCAGTAATCTTTTTAGAGTGTAGTTATTACATCCTTAGGGTGTAATGACATCACAAACTTTAAAAGCTTAACACAGAAGCCCAGCATTGTTCTGCTCTTCTGACAAACACTAAAGACATCAAATGTAAATATGATTTATCAATCAACATGTCTGATTGCTTTTTTTATTCTGCTGACAGTATCAATATGATAACAGACAAGTAACAACCTTGGATGGATACTTTGTAAATAATGTAATGGAAGATAAAATTCACTTATATTTTGGCCAAAAGCAACGATTACAGAGAGAGTAATGGCCAGAAGAGAAGGGTCTTGAGGAAGTGAAATTACCACTGTACAACAAAAACTATAGTCAAAAAGTATTCGTTGGAATTATCAGTCATGATTTCTATATGGAGACAATAACAACAATTACATTTTTCAACATATCAACAAATTATACAGATGATTCACTATACAGTGGAACCTTAGTTTTCATTATTAATCCATTTTTCAGTGCCTGATGGTAACCGAAACAAATGATAACTGAAGCCATATTTCCCATAAGAAATAATGTAAATATAATTAATCTGTTCCAGACACTTCAAAATATTAACAAAAATACAGTTTATATAGAATAACTATAGTTTTACATACAGAACACAATGAGAAATAAATACAAAAGACTAATGAAATGGATAAATGAACACTTAATATCACTCTTATGGGTTTTAGAGCGTGCCAGTGTGGTCGAGCCGGCAGTCTTATTTTTTGAGCACCCGTTCTCTGGGTTCTCGCACAGCAGTAGCAGTGTTTTAGTTTGTTTTGACAATTATCAACAAGAAAAAATGAGAAACAAAGCCAGAGAAACAACAAAACTAAAAGCCAGAATCAACAACAAATGCGTGGGTGAGTGACAAACGTGTGGGTGGATGCTTTGTTTACGCAAAATTAGCATTTAAATGTATACATTTTTAGCATAAAATTTCCCCCAAAAAAAGAAGATGGTAACAGAATTGTACAATAACCAGGGCAAACGATAACCGAGGTTCCAGTATATATTCTTGTACATCTATATTTTAATCAGCACCTGAACTTTGCAGTTATCTTGAATACATGTGCTTGGTAGACATGACCACTAGACTGTGCAATCTCTGCTACCAGGATACACTGCCACCTGATAATGAACCATAAGAGGATCAATCAACAAAGTGATATACATGTATTGGCTATGACCTGAGACTCTGCTTTATCTTATAGTATAGTGGTGAGCATAGCTGCCTTCCAAGCAGTTGACCAGGGTTCAATTCCTGGCCAACGCAGATCCGATTGCTTTTGGGGGCAGACATGGACTAATGGTAAGGATCTGGTATTGTGACCAGAAGGTTGCCGGTTTGATGACAGGACATGACTGAAGTGCTGCCCACTGCTTTGGGCACAAATTCTCACAGCCTAGTGTGTGTGTGTTTCACTGCATGAATGGGTTACATGCGGAGGTCAAATTCCATTGTTTGAAAAATCAGATTGACAAATTGGTGAATCTTAATCTTATTGCAGACCACAAAATCACATCCGTTTTGAGTAAAAACTCACAAACTACTCAAAACTGTACTCAAAACATAAAACCAGTGTTGAACCTGATGTCTCCTTCTGAGGCTTTTCATAAGGTTAATAATCAAGAGTGTGGAGAAGTGCTAAACCTTTGAAGAAGTGTTATGTAGCATAGCTGTGTGAAATGCAACAACATTAAAGCTTTCAGTCTGAGAGGGATGATTTAATGGTGTTAGCAAACTGCACACTCAAACAGTGGATCAAAGGTGATAACTCAGGAGCATGACCAACTGAGATCAGTCAACAGTGTGCTGTCTGAGATAAAGATGAAAAAAGGCCGCTGCAAATCCTTTCAGGGTAAATACACAACGAGGTGGAAGGCAGCCCTTTATTTTTGCTGCCCTTTTTGTTGTGTTTCATAGGGAATCTCTCCTTTTTTAAGTGCATACAAACATACACACATGCCCAAAGGCGTTCCCTTTGAAAGTCCATGCTTGCACATAATGCCCCGTTAAAATTGCAGTACGATCACTTGGGTAAACAAATGCATTTCACAGCTCATCCCGTGCTCTGCAGGGCAAAGAGCGAGATTGTTCACCAACAAGGAAAGAACTCCATGGTAACCACTCCAGAGCTATACACACGCTTCTCCTGCTCTGTCCTCTCAATGATGGATGAGGAGGATCAAAGCTATGGGTGGTAATGACGGGACTAAACTGTACATTAACTATACTGTACAGTCTCCAAGCTCTGTTTCCTGACATCACAATAAATGGATTCACATATTCCTTTGGCCAAGGTGGGATATATATATATATATATATATATTATCAATTCTGAATGTTGCTGGTATATAATAACAGAACTGGCTGCAGGTATATCGTAGATTTGTAAAAAAATAAATATGGTCCCAAAAAGGTTACTTGGAGTGATGTAAATGATGTGCAGGTTTGAAGAACCATACTGTAAAGTTTCCATGACATGCACAATACTTCCTAAAACCTTGGAGCCTTCACTTGTAAGAGTGTATACTGTTCCTACATGTCATGTATTGCTGCGCAGAAGGATTTGTATGGGTTGGGATAAAGCGAAAAGAAGTAAAAGAAGGAGACAGAAAGAGAGGTTAAAGACAGGACCACCCCCACACACCTCCCGACCCAACTTCTACCAGCCGAGCACTTCTGCAGCGTGAGCTGGGAGTAATTACTACTAAAGTACACAAAAAGGTCTCGAGAGTTTCAATGACAATCCGCTCTTATTATCCAGTAAGGCTTTTAAAAGCACCATGCAGGGAAGAAAAGAGAGAACAAGAGCAGAGAGAAAAGAACAGCCCCGGGGTAAAAACTTACAACTACAGAGAAAAAGACCAAAAGAGGGAGTCAAAGAGAGAGAGGGAGAGAGAGAGAGAGAGAACAGACAAGCAAACAGCAGCAAAGCTGAGTGGGCCTGTCGTCTCTTCCCACCGAACTGCAGGCCCACATCCCTCTCTTTTTCATCCCCCCTCTAATCCAGGGAATTCTGAAAAGATGAACTCATTCCTCCACAGCTCGAGGGGAGAGAGAGAGAGAGAGAGAGAGAGAGAGAGAGAGAGAGAGAGAGAGAGAGAGAGAGAGAGAGAGATGGAAAGGAGGGGGTGTTGGAGTCTCTTATCCTGTGCCAAGGATTAGATTCCCCTCCAGCTATTAGACTCTACCACTGGCCTGAGAGGCAGAGGGGGAGACTGACTGTGAGTCTGTTTGTATGTGTGTATGTGAGAGGGGCAAAAGCAAAGAGGAGGGAGGAATGGAGAGGAAAGCGAAAGAGTGCAGTTTTATAGTGGACAGAATTCATCTTTTGACGCCACTCTTGACAGACTGAAGCATTCTTTTTCCAACTCTGGCTGGACAGCAAGGCTGCGCTTGGGGAACTGCAGGGTTCTTCTGAGTGGGAAAAACTGAAACATAATAAACCAAAACATAATAAACAAAGGGAAAGAGACAGAAAGCTGCCCCTGTCCCCCCCAAGCTCCCCCTGCTGCAGCTTTGATGTGGTATGGCTCTGATTTTTTAGACAACTATCACTACAGGGCAACTTACAACTCACTAACAGGCCGCATTTAGGCTGGCGTCTGTGCTATCTCTGCCATCAAAGACTGCTCTATCAGCCAGACGCACTAACCGGCCCTGCACTCTCACACAGATGGATTTCTCTCTCTCTCTCTCTCTCTCTCTCTCTCTCTCTCTCTCTCTCTCTCTCTCTCTCTCTCTCTCTCTCTGTCTCTCTCTCTCTGTCTCTCTCTCTCTCTTTCTCTCTCTCTCTCTCTGTCTCTTTCTCTCTCTGCCTCTCTTTCTCTCTGTCTCTCTTTCTCTGTCTCTCTTTCTCTCTGTCTCTTTCTCTCTGTCTCTCTCTCTCTGTCTCTGTCTCTCTCTCTGTCTCTCTCTCTCTGTCTCTCTCTCTGTCTCTCTCTCTCTGTCTCTCTCTCTCTGTCTCTCTCTCTCTCTCTCTCTTTCTCTCTGCAGGACCTGTAATGTGTTTCAGTGACAATAAGGAAGGCTGAGTGAGCACAGGACAGAGCAAACAAGCAAAGGAATCACACAAAGATGATCACCAACAGCAGTGTTCACCTGTGAAAAAAATAGTCTGAAAATTAGCCAGTGTAATTGGTCAAATACTAAACAGGCACCAATAGATTTAGTTAAACATTGCTTCAGTGACTGATAATTGTCACATCTTAACTGTGAACAGCCACATTTCTTAACCTCATACACTATATACAGTGTATATATATGTATGTGTATGTATGTATTTATATAAACACACTGCTTGGTCAAAAAAGGTCACCACCTGGATTTAACTAAGCGGTAAGGGTCTCCCATCGGATAATTACTGCATGGGTGATTATGTTCCAGCTTTTATTTAACACTAACTGATTCATGAGCAGCTTCTCATTTGTTAGACAACTATGTCAAAAGACACATCCTATTGTCATGGAAAAGACGTTAAGCTGTTTCTGAAAGGTCAAATTATTGACATCAAGCAGAGAAAACATAAGGAGACAGAAACTACTGAAATCAGGTTAAGAAAAGTCCAATGCATTATTAAAATGTAGGACAGTGCTGGAAACATCATCTTCGAGGAGGGAATGTGGTCAGAAAAAACTTAAATAATCATGATCAAATCAAATAGTAGAAACACAACAGCAGAACTCATGCTTATGTTTAACAGTAAGAGTAAGAGCACTTCCACACACAGTGCAAAGGGAACTCAAAGGATTGGGACTAAACAGCTGTGAAGTCTTAAGAAAACCACTTATCAGTGAAGCAAACTGGTGAAAACACCTTCAGTTTGTAAAGATTGGACTCTGCAGCAATGGAAGAAGGTCATGTGATCTGATGAGTCCAGCTTTACCCTGGTCCAGAGTGATGGGCGCATCAAGGTAAGAAGAGAGGCGGCTGAAGTGATGCACTCATTATGCCTGGAGCCTCCTGTACAAGCCTGTGGGAGCAGTGCTATGATCTGGGGTTGCTGCAGTTGGTCAGGCCTAGATTCACCAACATTATGTCCCAAAGAATGAGGTCAGTTGACTATTTGAATTATACTGACTTTAAAAGACCAGGTTATTCCATCAATAGATTTTTTGTTCCCTGATGGCAAGGGCATATTCCAAGATGACAATGCCAGAATACATTGGCTCAAATTGTGAAAGAGTGGTTCAGGGGGAATGAGACAGTTATCACACATGGATTGACCATCACAAAGTCCACACCTGAACCCCATTGAGAATCTTTGGGATGTACTGGAGAAGACTTTGTGCAGTGGTCCAAATATCCCATCATCAGTACA
>BRDA01004754.1:20205-79186 GCA_036984385.1 Crenuchus spilurus
AATCTAAAATCTAAAACATATTTTGGTTTGTTTAACATTTTTAAGTTTACTACATGATTCCTTATGTGTTCCTTCATAGTCTGGATGACTTCAGTTTTAATTTACAATGTAGCGGAAAATAAGGGTGTTTCCAAACTTTTGACTGGTACTGTATATAATGACAGGGCACTGACAGTAACTATGCAGCAGCTTCTCACTGTTACACACCCTGCGGCCTGGATGTGTGAAACACACAGATCACACACACCCAATGCAGAGGGGAAACACACAGTCTCATACACACAGTTATACAGGAAGCAATGAGCAAAAACTTCAAAGGGCATCAGTTTAATGTCCACACGACCACGAGCGAGGAAACAGGTGTTACACATGACTACCCAGTCAGAGATTGAGCACACACACACAGACACCCCAGCACACAGATGTGCTACCTCAAGGCCATGTGTTCAGTGGCTACACACTGAAAATAAAACACTTAATCAATAACTGTGCACTGACAGAGTGTAAACACACTTTTTCTTCATCAAGTCATCATCAGCTCACATTTACACACAAAAAAACACACAATCCAGACTGATACCAGCAAACAGAGGACAGACAGACAGATGAACTCAAACAAACACAGCAAAATCACCAGTGTTTAATAAACGCCTACACAGAGCTGTCTGTGAGTAATTTTACAGCCATGTTTTTGGGCTCCTGTATTTCTGTACATTAGATCTAATATGAAAAGGAAATTAAAGCCTTAGGGATGCATGATCGAAATTGGGCAATAACACAAATTTTGGACAGGTAAATGCACTCATACACTCATAAAATAATAATGGATGTCCCCTAACTGGCATATGATAGGGTCAGGAAAACATCACAATGGCGGATGACTATTAATTACTAGTTCTATATTTTGAACATTTGTGCCCATTCACAGCCCATTCTCCCCTCCTCGCCATGTTCTTTCCATACTTTTCCTTCATCTTTACTTGTATAACCTATATTAGTGCAAGTGATGCAATAATGACATCGACCAATTTAGTGATTAAAAGAGATGTATATCAGCCGTTGCCTGCAGACACCTGTTTTTTTTTTTTTGTTTTTTTTTTAGAAAAATCCTAAAATGTAAAAATATTTTTAAAGTTGTTGTAAATTTAATTTTGTGTATTCTTTGTAGTGTCTGAAATACAATAATTTTTTTGTTGAAATCTTGATTTTCATTGTATTTTGGGGCATTTTTTTTTAAACACCTGTTAGTGAGCTAGCGTGCTAGCATCCATACATCAGCCATGGTGTTACTTCCTCACTGACAAATAAGAGAAACACAAGTTGCTACTGAAACACAAATGTTGAAGTGTATAAACAAATATACAGATATATATGATGGGGGGGCATCATAATGCTGGTTCAACATCATCATGTCTGTCAGCCTTTGATAATGGACAATGGCATGGTCTCTTAGCCTAAACCTAAAGCAAGACTCATTGTGCTAAATATCCAGTTACTTATTTTTAAAATAAGATTTTTAAAGTGCTTAATTTGATTAATGCTATTAAAATATGAATTTAAAAATATCATTGTGTCCCATTAAAGAGCAAACAATATTATTTAGGCTAGTAAAAGTACTGTAAATGTGTTACTGTGTTCACTTAGCACTTTGAAAAGGCTAATAGTCTTTTATCAGCCAATGTGGCTGTAAAGAAATATAAAATAAGCCATAAAATAATGCGATTGTTGCTAACAAAAATTACAATGAGGTTTTTTTAATAACAAAACGTACATCTATACTAGATAAACCATAAAGAAATAGCACCCATTTTTATTTATGCTATCAGAAAGCACAACCAGAAAGTGTGTTCAATGTCATCATTACACCAGCCCTGGTGATGATGAAACTTCAAACAGTCAATGCTTGCAAAGAACTAGCAATAATATTTAAGATTCTGCCAGTTTGTTCACTTACGTTCCACTGAAATGAAGAGACTGTGTGTAAAAATAAAAGGGTCAGTAATATATTACTGGTCTCGATCCATGTAGAGATAAATACCTCTGAATTAAGGCTGACAGTCAGCATTCACTTCAAATCCAGTGTGTTGGAGTTTAAAGCCAAAATAACCAAAATTGTGTAACTGTCTAAATCCTCAAAGGACTGTGCTGTACTTAAATTTGATAGTGCTTTTACAGAAACAAAGGCATCACACAAGCACACACCAACTCTCACTAGACATGACCCTGGAAAAATTCAAACCTCCCAGAAGATGCAAAGGAACTGCGGAGGAACTTAATGTTTCCAAGTGAAGTACATGAGCTGTAAACCCAAATACTGATTTTTCTGAATGTCTGATGGAGGCAGTAAAACTTGCTGTTTCAACCACATGGAAAAGTGTAATACTTCAGTTTACTTGATTCAAATGTGTACATCTTCTCCACATAAATAAAATACATTACATCAGTGCAGTTTTATACTGTGGGCAGTATACGTTTTGATGTAATATTTTTGAATCAAGTAAATTCAGAGTGTTACTTTCAATCTGCACAAACTCTCAAGAGTACAAGCATGAAAAAAAAATTCTCCTAGGGCTCATTTCGCTGGTCCAGTTGAGACGTGCTCTGCAGTGGTTGTCAAACAGCGAGGGATAAGTGTTTAGAGCAGGTACTACAGTAGCCTCAGGGCTACAATCTGCAGCAGGCAGCCCCCCACTCCCTCCCTAAATCTGCCTCCCGGCCCCACTTTTAAACACTTTACTAGTTCCTGCGTGTGGGTGCGGGATGTAGGCGGTGGACCACACGTTTTGAATGCTGCTCGATTGATCTCTGATTTCTGCAAGCCAGAAGGGAGGGTGGGGTGAGGAGCTGGAGACGGATGTGGAGGTGTGCTGATAAGTGCTTGGGGGGGAAAAAGGAGAACCGTTCTACTCTTCTCCAAGCATGCTGAGGGAATTCTGAAGGAACAACATTTCTTAAACCATTCTGCACAATATGCAGCCCAAGAAAAACATAATTAGTTATATGAAGCAGCAGCTAATAGGATGGAGCGGAGGTGTTTAGGGACTCTGGGAAAATGACCTCACAACAAGGTCATGACACAACATCCCTTACTAAAGATTACTGCTGTTCCTGTTTTCAACCCAGCGAATTTACCAGGGAAAACAAAGCTTACACTGCGAAAATGAAGCCTAACAAGTCTGTTTTGCAAAATTGTTTTCGCAAACTTCATGCTGGAGAAATGACCCTCTGTTTGGTCAGGAAAAAAATGACCCTCTGTGCACACTGGAATAACACAGAGCCTTGGCAAACACAGCCAGTTCACACAGGTCCTCTGCACTCCAGATACAGTCTGCCAGAATCAGAGTTAGTATTTGAAACATTTATTGACACAGGGAGTGTCGCTTGCCCAAGGAGTAGCAGTGATGGGTTATGTGAACGTGAGGTGAGGGAGAGCATTTCTGGTCTTTGGTCATCTGGCCTGGCCAAATGTGAGATATAATATTCCCAGCTTGGGACAGAAGGAAGACAGAGCTGCACAATATATTGTTTGCTGGTTGTTATTATAATAGTGTCCTTTCAGGTCTCTGAGCCATCTCTGTGTATTGTGAGTATATAGAGATTTACTTTGTGTTTTGACAAAGCAAATCAAAGTATTCACAGCATTCAGCAGAGGTAAATTAATATTTAGCTCAGTATAACACAAACCATACTTTAAGCATATCACATTATTGATTTAGCAGTGGATTTTAGTATACAGTAACATGCATCACAGTAACAACATGGAGCAATATAATCATGCTTATAATATTTGGTCCACATCCTAAAAGGTGGGAGAGGCCTCCATTTCTTCCTCTGTGTTGCCATGATCCTACGCATGCTTCCAGTTTTATGAGACAAGCATGTTGAGTTCATGCCATGAGAGGGGAGTGTTTCGTCTCAAATCAGCAGACAGGACAGGGCTGGTTCTCCTCTTCTCTCTTAGTGTGGCCTCATTCACGGGATCAGAAAACTGCTCCCCCCCAAACACACTCTCCTCCCCTTCCTGCAGCCCACTTTCAGGCTGCCTAGATAGAGTTGTAACTCTGTGCATGTGTGTGTGTGTATGGGGGGTGTCCATGTATGTATGTGTGTGTGTGAGCATGCCTCCTGTGTGCATATGGCCAGCATGTCTAAAACACCCTGCATATGTGTGTGTGTGTGTGTCCCAGTGAGCTTGGATCTTATTACAATTTGATCCCACTCAAATATTTCTGAAAGAAAAACAGAGAAGGGGAGGCCGGGTCTGTGGCCAGCACGGCCCACTGCGCCTCGGCCGGCCGCACAATGAAAGCTTTATCTGCCCCGAGCTCGCCCCGCTCCTAATGGCCTTTAATGAGGAGGAGTAAAGCGCAACATAAAAAACAAATTACCTGCAAAGTTTGCACATTTGCCCCAACTGCATGAGAGCCCACATCCTCAATCGACAAAAATGAGTGCTTCCAAACTCAGCTATCATCTAAGCCTTTAGCTTAGCCCTTAGCCTTGAGCATATTTTCACCCTTTGCCACTACATATGAGCCAACGCAACAGCAAGCATTCAAGGCAAGGACAGGTTTTGCCTTTCTTCAGGAACTCTGGCTCATTTGCCTTGGCTGACGTGTGGAGTAATCCTTCAGAACAGGTATGATAAAACATCATACGCTTTAGTATAACATTGCCTCGTGGGGAAATGGCTTGCTAGATGATTCATTTCAAAAACTATTCCCTCTAGCCGAACAAAAAACAAAACCAGAGCAAATATCTGACACAAGGTCACCAATCGCAGGCACGTAGCTTCTGTTTGAACAGTGATATTACCTCATGGGTTGGAAAAAACAGCACAAAATCTGACATAGCGCCATAGCACAGGACATGCTAATGTTTAGAATGCAAGGCATAGCCATTTTGGCACATGTGCAAAGCTAAGCGGTGGCTTCTTCAGAGCCCTTCAGGGTTAAAAATAAAGCAACTCACCTGAGAATTCCCCTTGGGTGATGTTTGGCGAGCTGGCAGCCTCCGTTTCAGTGTAAGACAGTGTGGAATCTGACAGATCTGAGAAAAGAAGAGGCCATTAGTGTGACATTTGCATGTAAACTCTTGTCAAGTGTTGGCAACTCAATGCAGACGTGTGTATATTTTCACTTTGTTCCCGCACCCAAATACATTTTCAAGCAAATGTTCATTTCATCTCAGCACATAGTGCATGTAATACTGTACTACTCCAGTGCACGCATGCACACATGTAAAGGAATGGTACTCATAAGGATGCAACCTATCCATTATAAGATGTGATTGTCTCCCATCATAAAATGCTGCATCCCTTACTGAATCAGATATGGGCTGTGATTTGTTTTGTAGTTTTGTACACATTGTTTCATACGGCCATCAAAGTCATCACAGACATCAGGATTACACCTTAATGATGAAAAAAAAATATGACCAATAGGGGCAGAATAGGAGGCATGTTTAGTGTGAGTTTGTATGTTAATGTCATTATAGCCCTAGTTAAAGAGAAGTTACACTTCTTAAAAAAAGTCTTTCAATACAGTCCGCTCAACCGAAAGAGGTTATCAAGAATGGGAGACAGGATGCCTATGAGTCAGTCCTGTCTCTGCCACTAAATATAGGGCAAAATATGTAGTGTGTTTGGTCAGCCATTGTGGACAGTCTGCCCTGTAACAGGACGTGGCTGCTGATAACGATGTCCAAGATGCTATTAAAATAAATGTGTATATACTGAAATATTACATAATTTAAAAAATGTGTTTCCTATTTTCCACACTGAAAGTAGCAACCCTAGGTACCCATATGAAAACATTACATTTACACACACACACACACACACACACACACAGCTCAATCAGAATAATTTTTACAGTATATCTGTATATTTAAAAAAAAAACATGAATTAATCAGTATCACCTAAAAACTGTTCTATAGAACATAGCAGTATGTTGTTTATGTATATGAACAAACCTTTTATTTCATTTCCATTGAGTCTCAGTACCTGTAGCAGCATGCTATTCCTTTACACTTACGCTAACATTACAGCACATGTTCAGTTGTTGCCATTAATCACACAGATATGGATGCTCATCATCTTGTGAGTGATGGGTTCTCCCAAACAGTCCATAGCAAACACAACAGACATCCTTCCAAAACTCAAATAGACAGCCATTTCATATAATGATGTCATTCTAATTTTGCCCTCCCACACTCCTTGGGTGGTGGTAATGGTGGGATATCCCGGCCTAGCCCCCGACCCAGAGTCAGGCTCCAACAGAGCCACAGCCCGGCCCAAGCTCAGGTTGCCTCCACACTGGCATGCTGAAAATGGACCTGCCGGATACTGGCTGCAGGCTCTGCTCTCTTTCAGCTACCGCACACATTCCTGGTCACTGTGCCTAATTGCCACCATTAAAATTCTTCACGTTGTTGTAGTCCTCGCTTCCTCTCCATCCTTCTGTAGCCAGGGATTTGACCAGCGAGTGAGAGCCGATGGCAGTGGCTCCACTGCCTGGACCAGGCTATTTTGTTACATGTCTTTTGTTAGCCATTGTGCAAATTCTAATTTTATGCATTTGTCCAGGTCGATTTACAGGAAAGTAGACTTTATGAGATCAGGAGATGGTTTCCTGTGAACATACTGAATCAGGAAATTCTGATTCATTAGGTACATTATTCTAAAGTTAAATCTCAGGACTGGCCTTAATTTCACATAATTTCTCCAAAAATCTCTTATCTGTCACTAGATAACGACTAAACCAACATCATATGCAGTGTCTCAAAATAAAAGAAAATGTTAGTTTGATATTCTCAGATGCTGGTGGAAAGCATTAGGGTGTGCTTGTTTCTGAGATTCTTACCCAGTGGCTTGTGTTCGTCGCTAGGGGAAAGCCTTGAGTATGGAGGAGGAGGTGACTCTGAAGAAGAACAGAAGCAGGATTACAACAGAATTACAGACATGTTTTATCCCCAAATTACTGGGGCATGAAACAGCACAGCATAAATAAGACACAAAACAGTGATGATTCATCCGCCATCACATCATCACTGGTGTAGAGCATGTCTATTTTCATTTATCACTGCTGCAGTGTATGGAGGTAAACAGATCAGCACACAAAGGAGCATTACACATTTTAAGTGCTAGCTCAGGCAGTTCAAGGCTCACTTGAGATAAACTTTTGCAGCTAAAAAAAACATTATAATGCAACAGAACTGTGTTAAACGCTATATTATGAATATGTCTAACACTTCTGACATCAGGTTTTCAAATAAATAAAACCAGCAACGTGGTAACTTCCAATTTTGGAAAGTTTTGCATATATATCACCATTTTACAACCCAACATAAAGTAACCACGAAAAAAATGTATCAGAGTCGAGTTGTCAGAAAAGTGCAGAGCAATGCAAACCCATTTTAACTATGAAATGACCCGTTTTATTTTGTGTGTTCTGTTCTGAAACATATTTGCATAGCTAAGTGATCTAATGCTACACGGCTGGACTTTGGCCAAAATTTTGAGGGACTGTAAAGTGTCACAATGTTTGTCGTAGCTTACACACACCTTCACAAAAAGGCGTAAAACTTTCAGATGTTTGCACAGTAGCGTGAAGTCTAATGAGAAAAGGCCTGAAAGAAAGAACAAAAGTGTGCAGAGGCTCTGAGAGAGGGCACAAAGGAAGAAAAAGTTTGTGAACATGCAGTGACCTCGCCTAGAGGGAGAAGGAAAAGGAGAAGAAAGAAAAGCCATAATAGCGTCTGTCTCTTTAAGAGTGGCGGCAGTAATTGCCAGGATCCTAACTCACTCACTCACATACACAGCTAGTCAGTCTGGCGCCAGTAGTATGCAAACTGTATATTATCACCACTCCTTCACCTAAATAGCATGAGGGGACCTTCTTAGGCAAAAGGGCTTTTAAAAACGCAACTTGAAACTGATCTCATTTCAAAGGGATAATGCCTAACCAAATAAAAGAAAAAGAGAAAAAAGGGGGTGGTTTTGTCCGGGTACGTCCAACTTCTTTTGAGTGCAGGCTTGAAATGCTCCACATGCTGCAGATAAATTTCTGTTTACTTGGCGAGATTTTTGTGATAAGGCAGTTAAAGTGTAATGTTTTATAGGCACTGGGCTGTTATATAAGACTGTTCAACTGACTCTTAATAAGAGATGCTGTTCCAAACTGCACAGGAAATGAAGGTTTAACATGTGTGACTGATATCTTTATGCACTTTTGAGTTTCGTTGGATATTGTTTTGAATGAAATGAATGAGAATTAATAAATGCTTTAACATGACTAAATGCCACAGGCACTGTATAAGACATGGACAATAGCACGGCTGTCTTTAGCCTCGTTTGTGAGCATCAAGTGAATCAAAAGAGGTTACAAAGTTTGAGAGGGCCTCTGTTCAATCGCATGAAAGAAATACCACCTTTATCGGGACACGCATGAACGCATGTGAGTTATGTCTCAAAGGCCCAGTATGGGGGGGCTTTTCTCCAAACGACACACATCTGAACTCAGGAAACTGTGATTAGGTGGCAAAAAAAAACACCACTAATGCTTTTGCCGTTAGTTTATGCTGCTGTGTAATTAAATAACTTGCAATAAATGGCTTCATTTGTTTATAGCCAATCCAGACTGTAAGCGTACATAACTAAAGGCTACAAGCAGGTTTACAAACTTTGGAGATATGGTGGCTGCTAATGTAACACACAACAAAGTAACAGCTAAGTGCTATCGCTTACATTTTCAACACAGCTGAGTTTCCTTTGTGTATATACTTCTTTGAAAAGTTATTGCATTGGATAAAACGGATCTGGCTTGGCTAAGTAGTATTTCTTTCATGGGAACAAGGTGTAGGGACATTGAGCAAGTACAAAAAACAGTGTGGTACTAGTTTAAGTCTCTCTGTTGTTGAATTTTTTGCTACATGTATTTTTACGTTGAAGTTTTCAATTAAAAAACAATCACACACTCTTTCCCATGCCCCAAACATGGCTGACAGATCAACAGGTTTGATTGGTCAATACATGTTTGGCGTCAACCATGCCTGAGGTAAGTGAAAATGTTTTAATGGCCTGTCCCTTTGACGTTATTCGGTTAATCAGCTGTTCAGATAGTACTTTAATTAACGATTGCTTCTGGCACAGTACTTATAAAATGATGCAGGTCATCATCTTAACCTCAAGTAACCTTCATATCACTGCATTACAATATGAGGGCCTGTGTAGTTAATGCGGTCCACTAGAATGCACAAACAGCTCAATACATAACAGTTCCATCCTTTTTGGTGGGCAGTTTGGTTGGCTGTCGAACAGATTTGCTTGAGCATTCGTTTACAGGCCTTGTGTAATGGAAGAGCTTCAACTGAGTAAGTACAAAAGCGAACAAGTTGAGAAAATAAATTGAGTGGAAAATGGTCCTGAATGCATGCAGTTTTGTTTAAATCTTCAGTGATTTCTTGCTCACTGTCCGATAAACAGGATTTCCACACTGACTGGCAGGCGAATGTTCCACTTCACTTTGAACCTGGCAAACATTTAACCTTTCACTCACTCAGTGAGCACTGCATTACAGTGCTACATTTCATCAAAAGCATCTGCAATGTGTTAATCAGTCTGTCACAGCTCAAGGGCCTAAGCCCAAGTCCTGCATGCAAATCTAGGAAGGCTATAGACTAAAAACAAAGGCTTCTTGTGTTATCTTTAAAAAGTAAGTAACCTTATTTCTGAGTTCACACAAACAAACATTTAGCAACATTTTCTCACATACAAATCTTATAAAAGCTTACACATAGGATGTATAAGGAACGTGTGCGTTGCCAGAGCTTAAACATTTGTGTTAATTGAAACTCCAAAAGCAAAATGCACAACAAAAATCACAGATTAGCAAAAGACACAAGACTATACTGTGAAATTTCAACTAAAACAAAATGTTTTTCAGTGACATGAAAAACAGACAGTTACTAGTCTCAGTTCTTGTAGCTTTCATTCCTTTAACAAACTCTAAATAACAGTTGCAGAACCTGTCAGAACACCGATTGGTGGCCTGTGTCATAAATAGCCCAAATGAGCCGCTCATTCCTAAGAAGCAGGTGCCCTTTATGGATGTGGAAAAAGAAAAGGTGCACTTGGATAGTTAGCATTTTAGTGACAGGGACATGGCCAAGTGTGCAGACATACTGAGTAAAAAGATGCTGCTGAAAAAAAAAAAACACTGAAATGATTCAATAAACTGACCATAGACACTATAACAGCTATTTCACCTGCTGCTGAAGGCCCTCTGATCTACACAGTACACAACCATTCCAGTCATTCCCAAATCAGTCCTTGGCACATTTTTGTGAGTTTCTCTATTCTTAACACCTGCCCCAGCACATGAGCATGGAAATTACTTAATGGGCTGAACCAGGTGTTTAAATGTGGGAAAGCACAGAAATGTACAATGTGTGTGGTCCTCAAGAACCTCTGCCCCAACCCACCTGATCCATCTTTTGAAAGAGTGGACAGTCAGGTGCTGAGCTGGATCAGGTGTGTTAAGGCAAAATAAGAACAGGACAGAGGGTCCACATGAGCATAAGAAACCCCCACAGAGGAGTCATTTACATTGTCCAGACTGGAGGCCTGAGTCTTACCTGGCCCACAGAGCCTGCTGTAATGGTACGGGTTGCAGCACACCAGTGGCCCGTCCTGCGCGCCGAAGCTCTTGCACTCGCAGAGCGCTTTAAGCTGCGCCGCGTGCTGCACGTCTGCCCAGCGGTACAGTCTGCACAGCAGCAGCTGCGGCGGCGGCGCGCCGTGACCGGGAGCGCGCAGCTCGGCGCGCGCCACCAGCACGCACTCGCTGGGCACGCCGCCGCCGGACTCCACGGCCTCGAGCAGCGCGTGCAGCGTCTTCTCCTTCAGCCGCTTGAGCAGCGCGTACGTGGCGCTCTTGAGCTCGTGCTCGGACGCCTTGTTAGCCTCGCCGAAGCGGCACGAGCTCGAGCTGGGACTCGCGCTTCCAGCGTCTCTGTCCGCTCCGTCTCCTCCGTCCCAACCTCCTCCTCCTCCAACCGAGCGCTCTTTAAACAAACAGCACGTGACGGCTCTACAGTCCCCGTCCACACCACCGGCGTCCACCACGCTCGCGCTCAAAGCTCCCGGCTCCGTCTTGGCGACGTCGTCCGTGCGCCGCTCGCCAGCCGGTCCGCCACCGCCGCCGTCCCGAGAGCCCCCCTCGCCCTCACCTCCTCCGCCGCCCCCGCTCCTGCCATCTCCGTCGCCTCCGTCTTTATCCGGAACCAAACGGCTTCGCCAGAGTCGCCGCACGAGACCTGAGCGTTTCGTCCTGAACATACGACAACTTCGAGCCCCCTCGCGGCGCGCTTTCCTTTTCTTCTCCTCCTTTCTTTCGCTTCTTCGTCTTCTTCTCCTCCTCTCTCCCCTCCGCTCACTCTCGTTCGCACCTCCGCGCTTTAAACCTGTGTCGGAGCCTCATTCACGGTCGCCGTCGAGCGCCGTGCGGGCGACGCGGAGCCGAGCTGTGGACAAAACCACCACAACATGAGTTTGTAAAGAGCCGCGGCGGCTCGCATTTAAAACGGCGAGAAAGGGAGGCGCGAGAGACCAGCGCAGAAATCAAAATGCATTCAGCTGCAGAAACCGCGTGATAGACACCGCAGAGAACAAAACTATCCAGTAAAGAGCTTTTTACTTCAGGCTGCTGACACAGTTTAGACTCAGACTAACAGTGGCGAGAGGACTAAAACACGGTCTGTCTGTAAATCCGTGACACGCCGAGGAACAACTCAGCCACTCGCTCACATCCACTCTGCAGACACATGAATGAAACTCCTCAGAGGGTTAAATTCCACAGAGAACAAATCCAGCTCGACTTCCACTCCTATTTAGTCATCCAGAAGTGTATCCGCTCGTGTTTGTGTGTCTGTGTGAATGAGCAGCAGCAACAAATCCGCGATCTACAGCACAGCTCCTGATCCTGCATTCAGACCTGCTCAAACTGCAGCCCACTTCTCTGCCTTTCTCCCGTTTCTCTCTCCCTTTTTCTTTTTTTCTTCTCTCCCGCTGACACACACACACACACACACACACATACGGACGCACGCACGCACGCACGCACGCGGGGCCCCCGAGGAGAGCGCTGGAGCCATTGGCTGCCTACCATCATGTGCTAGTCTAGACACTTTGGCGGCTCGGAGCTGCACTGATTGTTGCGCAAACAAGGTTTCAAGTTTCTGAACTCTTAAAGGAGAAACAGCCATCCATCTCTATCTCTTAGCTCAGACTTAGCGGAGAGAGTCCGGCACTCAAGCGGAGAGACAGAAGTTCACTTTTGAGAAGCGTTTAATAGTAAAGAGGCTCTTATATGAATTTTTTGGGGTAAAGTTTGTGGACGCGACTTCACGCTTTGTGTGCTGGAGGAGTGCTTCTGTTTGAACTCCGGCGGTGCCTGTTCAAACCTTTGGACTTTTAAAAAAGTCAGTAAGGTACTGTATTTAATATACAAGCCGGGGTGTTAGTTAAACGTTTGCACGATTTAGAGTTTTAGCTAAAAATAGAAATTAAAAAGTTCAGAAAACATAGCTACTGTAGTCAACAGATGATCCGTAGCTCAGCTGCTAATACAGCTACTGACGACCTGTCTGTGTTACTTCACACTGTGTTCTTAATAAAGAGACTCTGGTCAGTCTCTTTTCTTATTAAAAGTGTAAAGTAAAAAGAGTTTCATCTCTGGAAGTCCCTCAAGTGTCGTCCTGCCCTTTCTTTATAAACACAAGCTTCGTTTTTCTTCAGTATTGTGTCAAACTTTGTCAGTACACGTTGTTTAATGATATTTACATTTACAGTCCATTACAGCCAAGAAACGTCGTGAAACTGTTGCACATGAAGTGCTGAATCACGTTATTTTTTATCCCCACGCGTCTCAGTCCAGCGTGTGAGGAGTTAAACTCTTTTCAGTGAAAGCCCCGCCCTCTCTGTGTACTCACTCACTCAAAGTAGCAAAAGTTCAGCTGGAGGCGTCTCTGATTGGTTCCTCGGGCTTCACGGCTCGCCCCCTGAGCCGCTGATTGGCTGCGAGCGGGAGAAAAAAACTGCAAATAGACGCGCCCACCGTTGTTGAGTTTGACAGTGAATGAAATAAATTCCCCATTTTCCCGGCAGGTTGCCAAGAGGCAGCGCGCAGCGTTTGACACGCTTCTTCTACAGGAAGCTATGTAAATACTGCTCTGACAATGGTGCTGTGTTGACACTCTTATTTATCAGGTGATCAGGATGTGAACTGAAGTTGTGAGAGAAAGTATCTGAATAGGTCATACAAACTAATGTCCATGACAAACTGAGCTTGTTTAGGCTGGATAAAAGCTGTGTTCACTAGTGTGTGTGCTTCACTGCACAGGTTAAATGCAGAGGCTAAATTACGTTGTGTGTAATCACATTGGCAAAGTTTAATCTAATCTGTAATATTACAAATCGGCATGTCAAAGATATGTTCAGTAAATGATTATATAAAATATATATAAAAAATAAATTATTATATATCTATACTGTCCTATTTGACCCAAATACTCTTAATTTCCACATAAATAACATTATATTAGTGTGTAATATATTTGTCTTTCAGTGTCCTTATTTTGACAATGTTTATGTTGATGTAATGTGTTTTATTAACATTGAGTCAAGTAGACCGTCACCCATGCATCACTTTTTAAAGTGCATTCAGGTACAGTAAAAAGTAATACACAAACACACCCACCCCCCTGGCTGGATCAGTAGGAGTGGTGTTTGCCAGTGTGTGAGGTGGAATCAGGTTTCTCTGGCAGGTTCATGGAGGTTAGAGAAAAAGAGAGCACAGACCCCTCATGACTGCTCTGTGTTCTCAGCACCTGTTGCAAATACATACCCTTTTGTAATTCAATCACACGTCAGGCAGCATAAAGAAAACAGTTATTGCAGCGTGGCGCTTCATTTTAAATCATTCTCACACTTTTCAGTGAAGCATGAAATGAAAAAACATCTCACCGAAACACAGTTCCCTAATGGTGATAACACTACCCATTTCCCCCAACAACAGTGATAGATAACAGCTTAGACTACAGAACCTGCACTCAGTCCTCGAGGTGCTTAGATCACAATGCATTTATGCTCTTTTCCTGCTTGAACCTGAACTGAATAATTCAAATCTGATTACACACCTTGATCACCTGTCTCAAATGTCATACAATGAGACAGATCAAAAATGTGGATGAGTTGAAATGCTCAAAGAATCTGACATGCCCAGTCTATTGGCCTATACATGAGAGATTAAGGGGTGTTTTTATGCATAATGCAATTGTATTTGGCCCGCTCCCTAAACATTCATGGCCAAAGTGCTACTGAGCAAGGCACCTAACCCTCAAATGCTCCCCTGGTACTGCAGCTAAGGTAATAGCTCACTGTTAAAGGTGAAACTGAAACACTTTCCAAAGTGCTTGCACACAGGAATTTGACCCCCTCATTTAACTCATACTTGAAGTAAAACACACATGCACACAAACTGGTGTGCAAACTATCCACAATGCCTGGGGAGCAATTGGGGGTTAAGTGCCCTGCTCATAGTGTCTCAAGGGCACTACAGTTGTGTCCTGTCTATTCAGGGGATTGAACCAGCAACCTTCTGGCTATACAAGCCTGCCAGTCAAGCTCACTGTCCCTTGTGTGTGTGCTCAAATGGGGACTTGAACCCAAGACCTCAGCTGAGAGGTGAACGTGCTAACCACTAAACCACCGTGCTGCCCAAATTCCAAGAACAGCACAGTGCATTTGTATTGCAGTCATATGTGTGTATACAGCCCTGTCCTGGGCTTAGCTAATGCCCTGCCCTGTGTCTGGTGAAGGGGTAGGGTCACTGCAACCCTGATCAGGATTAAGAAGATAATGGATGGATGGATACATCTGGTTCACACATCCATGTGTGTTTACAGAATATTTTTTATAATGGCTTCATATTTTTAGAACTAGAAGTATCCATCCATCCATCCATTTTGTTATCTGCTCAACCCTTATCAGGGTTGCAGATAGTCCTCTACCCTCACTGGGCACAGGGCAGTTCATTACAGACTATCCTAGCGAAGCCCAGGTCAGGGCACCGGATGTATGAAGCCTCATCATGCATTCTTGTCTTGATTTCACTTTTTGAAATCCCTTTGTCAGTTTTCATGTCCACCTGATTTAAAATGAAACCCATCATTGGCTAATAATGTTAATAACATTAGCAGATGCTATCCAAATGGAAATGAATATACAAAGATATGAGTAAATATTGTTTTGTTTATTACACTGATATACAACTGAATAATTACTGAATAAACCTGTGCTGATTTCAGTCGTATTTATCACTTTAACAGTAGACTATTATAAAAGTGTTTCTCCATTTCTGTGTCAAACTAGTGATCGTAATGCCAGGTTCCCACTACACAACTTTTTTTAATCATCGGTTGTTGTGCCGTTCAAGCTACATGACTGGTTGAGCTGTAATCAATAGTCTTTCAGTTGTCGCTTTTTCTTTTTTTTTCTTCAATTTTTCATTTTGGGGAAATCCAGGCTGCTCTCCAAAAATATGATTTGTTACCAAAACAGAACAGTACAGCCAGTGCGCAGGCTATGAGCCAGCAGTACATCACGCAGGCTAGGAGTGTGCACTATAGTTACAGTTATATTACATACAGACTGTCACTAGCTTTATTTAATCTGTCGATTGCATTGATCATAGATATAATCAGACATTATTTCTGCAGTGCAGTCACAATAACAAAAAAATAGACGTTGCGTCAACAGACACGTGGTTCTCTCTCTATGTTATCCCATTGGTTGTTAGTAGATATTGCTCTTAACAGAGTCATCGACTGGATCTCAGATATTCAGCATGTGAAATATTTCACAATAATTATATTCAACATAATATATGTGACTGGTCAGTGATATCAGTGAAGACTCAGTGAGCATTAGGGTTGCCAACTTTCAGATCTTGAAATAAGGAACACGCATCACAGGGAGTGGGTTTGGATTTTGCACCTATAAAAAAAAGCCAGGCGGACTAACATTGCCCTCGGTAGATGCCATTTTTAAAATCTTGCATAGTTTTCAGGTGTATCTTAGCAACACAGACCTCGCTTTTCATTGGTTGCGTGTTGTGACTCACACACACTCTCTGTGTGCTGGAACATGACAGACAGACTGAGGGAGAGCAGCAGTTTCCTTTTCATTCTTACATATTGCTCTGTCTAAGTTCAATCACATGTCTCCACTTTTGATAATAATATAAAAATTATCACTTTTAGTTCACAAATAAGGAACGATTCTGTATTTTACAGGACAGTTGGCAACCCTAGCAAGAGTCTTTCACCAGTTCACAGTACACAACTGAATGAGCCCAAGTAATCACTGACTCCGAGCAGACGCTTGTGTCGGCGAACTGCAAAAAACTGGTCTGCGTCTGGAAAGCTGGACTAAAATCATGTAGTGTGAACTAGGCATAAGGAGGCATTCTTAAATCAGCATTGGCAGTGGCATGCATAGATCACAGAGGCTGTCTTTGAGTTAAAAAAGACATTAGTGGTCTGTTTGCAGTTGACCCCTGGAAGCATGTTACATATACTATGTCACAGGTACACTGAATGTTCTTTTACTGAAGCTTTTTGATCTAATCTCTTGGATTAGCAGTGTATAATATGCAAGCAGGAAACAGAATTTAGGTGTAGCTAACTGTTCAATCCAACCTTTAAAAAGTAAACAAAAATGAGGTTTGATCCCTCATCTTTGAGTGTCTCCTTCACTCTGCTGACTCTAATGTGTGTTGCATGTGTGAAAGTGTGTAAGGAAAGAGCTCTTCAAAGCAGAGGAGGTAATAGAGTCAGAGGGCTGAAAACAGGGCCCAGCTGTTCCCACAGGCAACCCCCCCACATTGTGACCCTACCTCCATTCCCCTGGAGGCCCCTGGGTAATAATGCAATGGTCACGGCAGCTCAGTGAAGGCCGGACACTTCAGAGGAAAAGGATAGCAAATCAAATTAAACACATTGGAGAGATACGTGCAGACGAGAGCCACAGGAACCTGAAGGTTTTAAAAAAAGGCATCTGGAGATATATTAATGCCAAACTTCAGCATTGTGGCACAGCTGAAATCTGTCTGTCTACATCTGTCTAAACTGGCTTTGATCGGTTACAGGAAGTCCTATCAGAAGCAGACTGGAGACAGTCAGAGGATAAAGAGCATAAACATTTCATTCAACGTCAAAAGAGCATATAGACATCAGTCATTCAAGAGCTGTACAGGACATATATTTCAATGCCCTGCTCAAGGTCAGCTTTTATCACAAAACTGATGCTAATGCTAACTTTCATTCTTAAAATAATAATGGGTTCTTCAAAGCAATGCCATAGAAAATATGAATCGGTGAACCCTCTGATGTTCTAAGAACCTACACATGGTGCAAAGGTTCTATATCAGTTAATAATAATATACATAATATACAATATATAGTAATAATGGTACACCTAAGGCATTGTATCATTTAGGAGCCTTTACTGTAAATGTCTTATTTTTAATTATATGCTAGATACATTGATTATGCCAATAAACAAAATTCTAACCACCATTTAAAAAAGAGACAGTGTGTTGTCAGTGGAACTGAGTGTAGGGAAGGCCTTTGTCTATGGAAAATCTGTTGAGGGAAGGAAATAGAGGTAACACAACAATAAAACGCAGCAGCCTGTGACAGCAGCCATATATTCAAAGGGCAGGAGGCATTAATTCTCCATAAGGAAATTGGAAGTGTGTGTATGGTGGGGGGATATGGACAGATACTAATGAGAAACAGGCATACACACTTAGCCTTGTGGACACCATGGGGGTGGAGGGCAGTTGGTGGGGACTACAGCTAAATCCTCAGTCCTCTACATACTGTGGCAGAAAACCAAGGGAAACACTCTTCATTTACCAATGGAATGAAACCAGAACTATTTCCTTATCCCACCCTTTTACCCAGAGCTCATTCTCAATGACCTATAATAAATGAGATTTCAGTCAAGGTTCCACCCACAAATGAATTATTTCATATCACAGGCTTTCCTGAACAAATAATCCTGAACACACTTTTCCATTTTCAGCCTGCTATGACATTCATATTGCCTTTATTTTGATTGTTTGTGAAAGACTGACCCTTACTAAATAACAATAAATAACATGATACTCCCACAATAGTGTCCAAAGAATATGGTTCATTTTACCATTAGTCCATTGGTTGTACAGAGCAAAGATTTTGGACACACATGATGGTAGTAACATTGTTCTTTTCTTGTAAGGGAAACCTTTAGTACAGATCACAAGGGTTTGAGCGTAATACAGTGTCAGGCTGGACGTGAAACCGAAAGGTGACAGTCACATGCAGATGGAGAGAAATGAAGTTTACTAAAAAACGAGGCGTGATCCAAAGACATAAGCCAATACACAGTCCAAGTTTAATAACCAAGCTCTGCCATAGAACAGACTAAGGACTAGAGTGAGGTCAAGGTCAAAACGGAAGCAGAGTTGGAATATGAAAAGGCATAAAGTAGAGTAACACTTGATCTAAGGTAGAACAATACTTCGCAATGAGTGGATGTCAGAGAGCTGGCTTTATAAAAGGGATAAATTAAATGGAACAGGGTACAGCAGGAATGAAAGTAACTGGGTTCAGAGATGGGGATCATGTAACTAAAAAGAAACTAACATGGATTCTGGGTAATTGTGTCCTGAGCAGGATAAACAAGGGCTGATGGGAAATGGAGTTCTGGAGAGATGTGCGAGAAAATGTGACAGGCTGGAGGAGAGGGGAGCGCGAGAGTGAGCTTCTTTAACATGATGGCAAAATAGTTTTTATTAAGTACATAGTCCAGCTAGTGTAGCATTTTCAATTGGTAGCTTGCGTTATGACTTCAAATGTAAATTCATTAGCTTGAATGAGATGGTTGTGAATATTTAATAAAGCTTGTCTAACCTGGCGACACTTGTTAGGAAAGGACACATCTATGCGTGGAGCTTGGGGAGATCACCTGTTACTAACTCCAGCACTTCACCAAATTCTGAGAAGGCTTTTATTTATTAGAGCAAACCCTGGTCCTCTTCCTAACCTTGACATTTGTAACTTTTCCTCCAAGATTTCCTCCAAATCCAAGATCCAGACTCCTACATTGTATATTTGTAATTGAGAGGTCATCCACTATTGGTCAGACTACTGTCCTTTACAGAAAAGCAAAGTAGTAATGACGTTTTATTTCTTCAGTGCAGCCTTTATGTTCCTTATAAATACAACAAAGACTCAGGCATGTTTGTATCACGAGAACACTGTGAAGAGAGCAAGACAGAGACACTGAGAGAGAGAAGGGTGAGAGACACACACAAAGAGAAAGGAAAGAGAGATGGTTGAATCTTTAATTGGAGGCAATTTGATTCATTTGGTTTTGTTGGAGACGGGCAGTCCAGGCAGACGGGGCCTGAGGCAGCATGTGTGTCATCTTCTCTTTGTATCTGTCAGGGTAATTCATGCCCCCAGGGGCTGGCTGTCAGTGGCCAGGCTCCATGATCACATTCCTGCTGATCCGGCCCATTATGGGCCCATTCAGCCTCTCAGAGAGTCTGTCGAGGCCACAGTCCTGCACCTCACTTCAGTCTTTCTGCTCCTCAGGCTGGAGAAACCCTCTTTACACACTCTCAACTCATGCACACACCCACTGTGTGGAAACCAAATTCAAGTCATTTGAGGTAGCCCAGAGTTAAGAAGGTAATCAATTTTCAGGCAGTTAAGTCTGTAAGACATAAGCTGTTTTATTACTGGCTTGCTGTTTCAGTAATTATTAATTAAAAGTGTTATTTGTGTTGTTATTAGAGTGTTATAACTCATTGCTGTACTTTTACCATGACCACAAGCCAGGCGTGTTTAAGTCTAGAAAATAACTTCTTGAACTGTAGAGTGATTATTCAACTATTATTCTCAATTTAAACAGTAATTACTATTAATTATTTAGAAATTATAGCAAAATTAACCTGTGTGTACCTAAAACCTTTAACTGAACTATTCTACCCATTCTTTTCAGTCAGCTTTGTGCTACAATATAATGTGCCATTTAAATTAACTTTTGAGGACAAATGATATGATAACTGGCTATAACATCATTTAATCTACTTTTCTCTGTTAATAATGTGACTCTCAATGCTATCAGTGCATTTCTTTATGTAAAAAAGAAACTCTCACAAAGCTTAAAAATCTCTAGATTTGCTATTTTCTAAACTGAACAACAACACATGGAGTAATATACTCATTAGTCATGGCTCATTAACCAATCAAAATGAAATGTTTGCCAGTCTGAATTATATTTTGAATGTGTGTACAGTCACTTTGAAATTATTGTAGTGGATCCTGCAATAAAAGTCACATTCTCTTATTGTATACAGAATGATCCACTTCCAAATGCCAATACATTTCAGTGTACTACCAGTGTGAACAGAAGTCTACAGACCAAGTGAACATTGTAGAGAAGTGTGAACATGCATACATTGTTACTACACTGAGGGCACATTGAACGGAGTACAAAAGAACTATTTCATGATAACTTTTTTTAGGTGCACTAGTGAGAAATGAATGTGGCCTTATATTCAGGTGCCCTCAGTAATGACTTACATACACTGAAAACCTCTGCTGTCTCATTTTCATCCACTGCACCCTGCTCACTCCTTTAGGTGTCAATTGAAGTCATGAACCCATCAGGTCAAGAGTGAGCATCAGCTGAAGTGCCTCGGTCCACATGCATTCGAAAAACATGAGATGAGTCCAACGCACTGGTGGCAGTACCTCCCACTCCACACATCAACAAATTACAGAGCCCGAGCAGCTGACCAGTCAATGTTTGTCAACATGGGCACAAAAGGCGAATGGGACACCTGCGTTGTTCTGCTCCCTCTGAGCTGAACCAGCAGCTTCGGGTTTCTCTCTATCAAATTATGCTGGTTTTTTAGAGGCCGGGCTTGGAGATGGCCGATCAATAGCGTGGTTATCTGAGTGTTCTGTGTTTTTCCCCCTCTCTCTTCCTGACCAGCAGAGACGGCGAGGCTGAGGCCAGCACGGCTTGGTCAGCCGAGCCCCAGCCAGAGACACGCTTGTGTGAAGAATAATATTTTCCAGCGTTTTATCAGCATTTGTTCAGTGGGTCATGGAGACAGTCTGTCTTTGAGAGCCAGATAACCAAGTCAAAGCCTCTAATTGCACTGTCTCTGCCAGACTGATTTAAGCGCAATCGTGCACACACACACACACACACACACACACACACACACACACACACACACACAGGCATTCCTTAGGGCCCCAAATTAAAGGCATAGGAGGAAGAAAGCTTTGAGACTTTTACTCCCTCCATACACCACCCAATCCGCTATGTGTTGTTGTTTGGAGGCTCCTCTGGCAGATTCATTGTTGGCAGTGGTATCTTTGTTTCAGTAAGAGAGATAGATGTTGACATGGCTCCTGGTTCACATCAGGTTTGAGCTCGAGAACTGCCTGTGTTGCATTTTCAGTCAGCAGCCCAATATCCTGAACGGCAGGCCCTCCTAGTCTCGCCAGCAGCTGTGCTGCCATGCTAAATACTCCATTGACAAAGCTAATTTATAACTTTGTGCATAACGAAGCATATTAAAGAACTGCAGGTATAATTACTGTGTATTTGTGTATGCAAAGATTTATACATTCATAAAGTTTTACTTTGGATTGCCCGCAGAAGTAACCGGGATACGTTACAGTGAGAGACGAAAATACTGCACGAGAAAAGATGCCAACATACACAGAGAGCAAAGAGCGTGGGCCAAAGTAAACTGGCACCGAGCAGATTTTCACACCTCGGGAAGACCCAGTCCTCACACTCGGGCAAAAACATTCACATGCAGGCCCTAAACACACTTAACATGGACTCCACCAATACAGATTATTGACTTAGCACAACAACAGCATATGGTGAACAAGGTACAACAGAATGCCTCTTAGCAAAGAGGGTTTGTTGAAATAAGTAGTGTTGTAAAAGTTCCCCAAAGGGTGAAGTGAGGGAATCAAAGTGTTGAGCATTTTAATGAAAGCGTGTTTGTGATGTGGAGGCCCATGGCACAGTGGCTGAGTTTCAGGGACATGGCTGAAGGGGGAGGAGAGCTGCTGGAGAGAGTACAAACACTCGCAGTGTGAACCGCTGTACTTTTTAATGTTTCCCGAACGCTAGTAAATCCAACCCTCCTAAAAATGCATGCTGAAAGCAAACGCCAACCATGACATCATCCTCAGCACAGACACTTTTTTCACAGACAATTTTTCACAAACTCCATTTACAAAAAGCAAAAGGGTTGGTGTGGTCGCAGAACCCGTTACGTACCCACAGTTTACCCTGTCCAGCCACACAAGCCAGAAATGACCCAGTGAGTCACCCTAAGTACAAGCTGGAAGGTCTTGAATCAGTGTGGTTGTGGTGGCATAAGAGGAAGAGATAGGAAGGATCGGTAGCCATTTGGCTCTTACTGATTGTTGTGCAAATGCAAACCATCTGTTAGATTCCTGCTTAATTGACAGTTTGGGATGGTGACGTGGCGAAACCCTACCTACTGTTCATTGCACAAGCTTGGATTTTAGCCTTTGGGCCAGAGAGGTTGATTATATTGCCTTGTTACTTTGCGGAATTTGGCTGTTCTATAGGCTAGTTTAACATCGATCAACAGCATTCTTACTTGGCACAGTTGATTGAACATGTGGGCTGGTGTTTGTGTGAGTGTTTGCAGGCCTTTTTTTAGGCTGCTTCTTTTCACCCAGAGGGAAAGGGATGCAGTCTCACAAAAGCAGTGACAGAGCGAAACATTTTAGAAGCACTAAAGTTCAGGAACTTTACGAGAACATGACCTGAAAGGATCTTATGACCTTTATTTTACAAGTGAAGGAGTACAGTAAGGCACTTTTAAAGGCTGTTTATTTACACTTTATCTTTGCTTTGAACATTCCAGGCAAAAAACGAGGCCCTGTTTAAGTCTTCTTTTTTCTCACCAAGGACATTGACCAAAATCTTTTTGTAAGCTCTTTGTCTGGCATTTCACTTTGTACCATGCAATGCAAATGTACAGTCAATGTCCAATCTCTGTTTTAGAAAGAACCCAAATTAATGTTTGTTTAACACATGACTGAACGCTTATGTTTTTCTCACCATCAACCCTGCATAGGATGCTCATTAGCACAGTGGTCAGTTAATCTGCAGTCGGGAGTCCTGATAGTGATAACTGCTTCGCCTGGCGTCAGCCTGGTAAGTGGCAGTGGCTCCCCTTCTAAAAGCCAGCAGTTTGATAGCCTATCAGTAGACAGGCTGTGCTGGGGAAGCACAGCGTCCGGCTCCAAATGATCTCCTAAAATAGAGCGTCCCACCCAAGCCCTGGGTCTAACTGTCCCATCCACCAGAAAGGGGCCCACATGGGGGCTGAATCAGGAAGAGCATGTCATCAGAATCATTTCTGTTAATGGGATTCAGTGTAGCTAACTGGTGAGGGCGCAAATACAACCAGCCCCTCACAGTTCCCTCAGCCCATTCTCATCTCAATCACATCCATCCACTCTCAAAAGCACCATGAACCACCACTGACATTGGGACCAAACTAACATTGGCCTGCTTTATGGCTTGTTTGTGTCCTTCTCACCCACCGTCCATGACTTGGTAGATAGCAATAGAACATCAGTTAGACACTCAGTGACCTTGTTCTGAAGGGTCACTGAGTGACTTAATGTCTTAACAGCCAAGTTATAATATGGCTGCCAATACTGAGAAGTCACCTGTAAATTCATGACCTTAAACAGTGGCTCTAAAACCTGCATCTGATGTTCAATAACAGTAATAATCCCACCGATCCTTTTCTGGACAGGCAGAGTTATTTTCTCTAGCAATCATCTAACAACCAGACATGATCACTCAGCATGGCTGCACCAAAGAAAGAAAGCCTGAAAAAATGCTAAAATGTTGCAAACTAAACTGGGCCTAGTTTCCTGGAAGCATCATTGTAACTGGTAGAGTGAGTGCTAAGTGCTGTGCTCGCGCTACCATTTAAGAATCATCTTTGTGCTAAGAATGCACACCCTGTACAGGTCTGTACATTTATGACCTAAATCAGTAGTAGTCTGACGGCCCTGGTCACCTGTTCAGCTGCTAGATGACGTCTGCCCTCCAGTATACACCTGTCATGAATATTTTACTGTTTTACTTGATGCACCACGCCTGTCTCAGCTGATAAAGCAACTAACTAGCTCTCCCTGAGCTGACGTGGGTGTGTTAGAGCACTAAAATGTGATGTAAACAGGTGATCTGAGACCAGAGTCAGGAAACAAAAGTGTAAGAAGTCCTAATTATTGAATGCTCCAAGAATAAGCATGCATTCTCTTGTACTAGATACTATACAGTGCTCGTAGGAGAAAACTGACCCTTCACCTGAGTGACTGCCATGTCCTGTGGTACATGCTGTTTTCATTACACAGCTCCTGCTGTCTCTCTACACCCAGGGAAGCTACGTGATTTAAGCCCTACTGGTGCTGCGGGGGTCACTCTAGTGACTCGCTTGCTCCCTACCAATGATTTACTCTGCTTCGGTGGGCACACTTTCCACTGTGACCTTTGACCCTGGTTTGGTCCTCCCAAAAGAGCCACTTGTTTGGTACTGTACACACTGCAGGCCGTAACACTTGTGTAATGCCTCGATTCCCAGCTAGTGGGAATAAATCAGCAGCAGAGAGTGGAGACGGGAACGAGGGAAGAGCAGCAGGAAGCTTTGGCTTTTGTGCTGGAAAGCAAGGCTATAGGACCTGAAAGAAACAAGAATGAGGGTATAGCATGATCATACTACTGAAACTGTACACTTCTGATTATTCTCTCTAAGCTAATTCATGTATGTGAAAGCTCAGAACAGCAGTGTAATAAATACAGCAGAATGGATGGACTGCCACCAAGTGATTTATTCAATTCTCATCCATTCAGTCATTTGGCTTTAAGTGACTCCATGCTATAAAAACTCCACTTTGGTCAACTCTTTATATATCAATTTCCACAGCCATTGGAATTAAGGACAATGTGCAGAAACAATCAATCAGCGTAATGCCAGAGCTGACAATAGCACATGTGCATTGCTAAGAAAGGTCAGGGCTTTTATACATGACAAACAGAGCTCACGGCAGTGCAGCCAAATCCTGTGGTCCATTGAGAATTATGAGTGGAAACATCAGAATCTGAAAAAAGTGGAACAATTAGAACAGAAAAAAGAAGCAGGGTAAGAGAACATTACATCAGTGGGCCTCTCGTCCTTGTCTCCCCGACTGGATCAGGGCATGAATCAGGCAAGTTATCAATACCACCGTGGGTGCGATTAATCTCCATATGTCCACTCTCCTGTGCTCCCCTGACAGGGCAGCCATATTAAAATCAATTGGTTTGTCTCTCGGCTTTATAGCCTGAGGCAGCCTGTGAAAAATGGATCTCTTTAAGGGGTGATAGAGTAACAGCACCACACATGAGGCTGTGGATCCCAGCAGTCTAATAGAGCCTTCTCTGTGTCTGTGCTCTTCCAACTATGCTACAATAACAATGCAAGCAGTTTCTACATTAAGCAGGATCAAGATGAATAGATCGGTGGAATACCCTGCCAAAAAAACACATCCGCACAAGAAACGCATGTTGATGCAGCCTCTTTGGTGAATCCAAAATAGCACCTTTTTGTTCTAACAGTGGGCCGCCTCTCTGGTACCACAAAGTGCCTGGTGTGGAGTCGCCGTCATCAGGGCTCCTGGAGGGCTAACGACTTCTGATTTACTTGATCTGGTATCTGGGAGGAAGCCACAGAGTGCCTGCCAGTCTGGCTCCCCTCATGACCTCAGCACACCGGCCTCCTCACAATGGGCGGCCCACAGCGACGGCCCCAACGGCCTCGTGGGTAATCCACAGTCAGTGGCAGAGGGAGGATATCCTGGTGCAAGGAAAGCACCCGGAAAAGCTGAAACCTTCTTTGGTCTAAGGAATACTGACCAACAAATGCTGTTTTTATTTCCTATTTGTTTAAAAAATACAGAACATGAGGTGTGCCTGTATGATATATGCTATAATATACCGTTTACATGAATACAATAGTGCATTTATGTAAATAATATATTACCTGCATAAGTTTACACGTCATTTATACTAATGACATACTGATTTGGTTACATTTAAACTTTGTAGTTCATGAAAATAATAATAATAAAGGTTCTTCAATTGTTGTTTAGTAATGACAATGTTTATACACAGAACTCTTTGCATGGTTAAATGATTAATTTCTAATATGGATCACCAGTTGTGCTTGGTTCTAGAACCTTTTAAAAATGGCTTTCAAATGGCATCAAAAAACGTCAATGAACCCTTTATGTTCAGTAGTTATGTGTGCAACAGTGTGCTCAATTTTAAAAATGCTGAAGCTCTGTCAGTACTATGGAACACATTTGTCATGGTGAAAACGCTTGATCCTGACTTTATTTGGTCATAAATAGACGGACAGGAATTGGCCAGGGGTGGCTTGATTTATAGATGTTTCCTTTAACGCTGTCAACCGTTTTTTTCCATGTTGATACGAAAACTTCCTTGAATTCATTTGATCCCCCGTTTCTTGAAGAAATACAAGTTGGAGTGGTGAGAGATTGCCGTAAATATGGCTGCCAAGACTGGGCCGGCTTGTGGTAACCTGAGGCAGGGGACCCTGCGGAGAGCGGCTGGGCACAAGGATTGGGTTTAGAGCAAGTTAGACTCGCTACGTAACCCCAGCTCAGAGCTGCATTAGGAATCTCAAATATGATACATGCAGTGTAGCGCTCTGTCCCAGAGACTCTGCTTGAGAGAGCACTCTCAGGGGAGCTGAGACTGAATTATACCCATGCAGTCTCTCGCTCTTTATAGAGTGTGTGCTAGAGGACTATCTGTCGCACAGGTGATGTGTGTCTGAGTCCTGCAATTGCTTCAGCCTGAGAGAAGAACAGTGATGAAGGTCCTACTTACTGTGTTTTATTACCTCCTCTCCGTGAAGATCGGAGACTGGGAAAATGTGGCCTCCCATTGATGTGGAAGATCAGAACGCTAGCATAAATATGCAACCATATATTTTCACAGGGGGTATGTGAGCGCTCAGAACAAAGAAAACAGTGCCGGCTTTGCCAGAAGTGATACATGGCAGTGTGAGTTCCACTGACATTACTAACACTCTTGGGTATGCTGAGGCTTTCCATTCTTCAAAAGAAAAACCCCCACAATGTACACAATGTACAATGGCCATAAAATCGCATTTACACTTGTTTGGAAACACTTGATGAAAGTTTGAAATCTCTGTGTTTACTAAAATAAAGGATGTTTAGTTGCAGATATACTAGCAGTCACAAGTTTGGGGTCACCTAGTATTTTCCATGACAACACATATTGTTACTTCAAAGAAAAAAATTATAGTCATGTTAAGGCTATGATAAAATTCACAAATGCTGCTGCTCCAGATACTCAAAATCTTCTATTGTTGAAGGCTGAGGTAGGGCAGTGTCACTGCTTTTAATGTCAGTTTCGGTGTCTCCCACAAGTTATAGACAGTGAGCTTATAGATGTATAGATGTGTAGGTGTTTACTCTCTGATGAGCACATATTTAGCATAAGACATGGGAAAATTATGAATACACTAGAATAGGAGATATTAGTCAATAAATAACCTCACTAATCTATATAATACAAGATGAGATATTATATCATAACCTCAATAAATAATAGAACAGGAGAAATGTGCAGACTTTTTTCAACTAGAATTTGTCTCAATATAGATTAAATAAGTGCTGAGGCACTAATGCTAACTCAAAGCAAATATACACCATATTACACAAAATACAAACTAAACGTTCAGTGGAAACAATTGTGCTAAAGCCTATAAGCTCACTGCCTTTGGGAGACACTGAAACAGAGCTATAAAGCCATGATGCTGTCCAATCTCCCCCTTCAACAGTAGAAGACTGAGTATCTGGAGATTTTATCATTTGTGGATTTTATCCTAGTCTTTAGAAAGCTGAAAAAATGTGTTATACAAAATGCTCATTGGGTGACCCCAAACCTTTGAGCATAGTGTATATGTTGAGATAATAATCATAGTTTATGTGTAGCTTCACAAGCTGAATGTAATGTTGGTTTAAAATTGATTGATTCAAGTGTGTCCGTCATAAAAAATGTCACATCAACAAAATATATTTCAGATTACTTTAGCTCTGATATTTGACTGTGACATTTTTCAGTCATGCAAAAGTATCATTTTTGTTCATGTTTCAGATTTTGAAAGCTACGAAAAAAGTAAATGCATCCAGAATTATAAACAGAGGTGTAGATGAATCTTAATGACTAAATAAATGCATATTATGGAACGGAGTGATGTTATGATCAAATTCAGAGTCTAGAATGACTCTTATTTGGGAAGTTACAGATAAACTACATGAGAAAAATATATTGTACTATTTATGACATAAGAATATACCTCAATAGAGTGGAACCTCAGTTATTGTTTGCCCTGGATATCGTACAATTTGGCTATTGTCTTTTTTTTCCCAGTTATCATTCATCCACCTGGTTTTCATCAGCATGCCCATGTGACTTGCTGCTAATTTCACAAAAAGGAAGCATCAACCCATGCATTCGTTGTTCATTCTGGCCTTGTTTCTCAGACTTTGTTTCTTGTTTTTTCTTGTTGATTTCACAAAAAAAAAAACTATGTCATGCTCAAGTGATGGCGCAAACAAGTGCGAAAACAAATAGAGGCCGAGAACCCAGAGCATGGGTGTACAAAACAAAGGCTGCCAGTGAGACTACACCAGCACACTCTAAAACAAAGCATAAACCCATAAGAGTGATGTTGCATGTTACATTTATCCATTTCATTAGTCTTTTGTATTTATTTCTCATTGTGTATGTAAAAGTATAGTTATTCTATATTAAATGTATTGTTGTTAATATTTTGGAGTGTCTGGAACAAATTAATTTCTTATGAGAAATACTGTTTCAGTTTTTGTTCATTTTGAGCCTTTAGAATGGATTAATGAAGAAAACTGTTCCACTGTTTATTTTTAAACAATACCTTTTGGTGTCTATTGCCGATATTTAAATCCACACTGAATATGTTATTGTTGTCTATACAGGTTACTATAAAAATGATTCATATGTCAAGTGATTCTAAATCTTTGAACAATGAACCAGTGGCAGTGCCCAGTTTTATGACTTGACTTCATTATTTTCAGAGAACTAAGGGAAGCTGCATTCAGACACTGCACTGTGATTGGCTGAGGCTGTGAATTGTGGCATTATGAATGTAGGCCCTGAGGATCGAGATGTCGGCGCTGTCTCGGCCATCTCCATGGACGCCAGTGTCACTGCAGATCCTCCCTTCATTCAGCTGTTTACTTTCTAAATAAGCCTCTGTTTGGACTTACATCAGTGAGGAGAGAATATCTAAGAAACCGAGGAAGGAAATTCGGTGGAAAACAAAGGAAAGGGAAAGAAACTCCAGGCGATAGCAGGCTGCCCCCACACTGTTCCTGCTTACGGGCGAAGCAGAGCAGTGCTTGGCGCCATCGCAATCGGCCGTCCAGGCGGCTTGGCCAGACAGGAGGAGAGAGACAAGTGGGTGACGCTTTCTAAATGCCAAGTGGAAGGGCCAGTCCGTCAGGCTGTGTTTATGTATTTTAGATGGAGGTGATTTGGATTCTGCCAGAAAAACACAGAGGTGCCTGAAGAAATAACGGCCGTCACCCAGAGCCAGAAACATTAGATAATTATGTAACTTCATTTAGGCCTGAGGTATTTTGATGATGTACTTGATTACAGTGACTTTCATGCATTCATAGTGATTTACACCAAACACAGAACAAAAAAGAGTCTGTAGCCTTAAGCATTCACTCAGTAGGGCCTGTACTCAGGGCCACACTTGCACAAGAGAACGACAGCTCACTTGCTTGAACATGTGAAGCTCATAAGATATGGCAAGCTAATTGAAGTGCACTTAAAAAGACAAGCCATTTCACAAGCAAGTAAAATTCACGCTACCCTCATTCTATAGTGATTGGTGGGTGCAACAGAAGTCATTTTCAAAGAGACATTGTGCAACACTGAAACTGACAGGCTCTACTCTGCCATATATTGTATGTTATTATACCTGATTATAACCACTCCAAAGTCTCTGTAGGTCTGTAAATAAAATCTCAAAGAATGTAAGATTAATACATATTATATAAAATACACAAATATGTGCAGTTCGGCAGTGCAGCTAAGCTGAATAATTTAGTAACAATATGCAGTTTGACAACAGAAAACACCACTTTTGGACTAAAACAGTAGAATCATTAAATGTACAATATTTTGAATTACAAAACTAATATGTTTGAACTGACTGATTTTGTATGTTTTATGGATATGGATGCATGACTATAATCAGTCAAGATCAGAAACGGTACAATTTTACACTGACTTTGCCAGTCATCCAATTTATTATCATTATTTGAGACTTATATACATACATAAATACATACATACATACACATTACATTTATATAGCGCCTTTCTAGACACCCAAGGATGCTTTACAATTGACACACTTCATATACACACACTCCATATACACACACTCCGGTGAGAAGCGGCAGCCAGTTGCGCACAACCTACTCTCAACCGGAAGCGACCGTCCACCTGGAGGACTGCATCGAGCACTAGGGGGATCACCCAGGACAGAGTGCCAACCATATCTGGGTTTACATACATACATACATACATACACACATTCATACACACCAGGGTAATTTTTTAGAGTATCCAATCCACTTAATCTCCATGTTTTTGGACTGTGGGAGGAAACCGGAGTCCCCGGAGGAAACCCACACAGACACGGGGAGAACATGGAAACTCCGCTCAGATGTGGACTCGAACCCAAGACCTCAGCGCTGAGAGGCAAACGTGCTATATATATATACCACCAACACTAGCAGATAACATGACTCCCCAAACAAGCACTGAAAGTAGTAAAATTTCCATTTTATTTGGAAATCAAGGTCCCAGAGTCTGGAGGAAGAGTGGAGCGGCACACCATTCAAGCTGCTTGAGGTCTAGTGTGAAGTTTCCACAATCAGAAATGGTTTGGGAAGCCATGTCATCTGTTGGTGTTGGTCTACTGTGTTATATCAAGTTGTGTTATACATATTATAAATAACATGAAATAGCATAAGTCATGGAACAAATATGCATGAATAAATGGCCACGGCTATTACTTCTGATGTAGCATTTTACCTTCTTAAAGTTTCTTCAATAGGCAACTGATTTTTAATTTAAGAGTATTAAATAGTGGTTTGTCCCATGTTATTTATATCTATACTGATGCTCTTGTGTTACGAGGGTTCATCCAGCCCACAGGATGAAAAAGATATAAAAATCAGTCCCAAAAATGTAGTCATTATATATAGTTCATCAGAAAAGAGTCTGCATATTTTCTTGCTTGAGTGCACAAAGCCCTTATGTGTGTGTGTGTGTGTGTGTGTGTATTTGTGTGTGTGTGTATTTATCCTGACTGCCAGTCTAGTGTGTCCTGTCTGCTGTAAAAGGCTCTGGGGACCTCAGCTCAGTCAATTATGCAAATAGCTGTAGCTGTACTGCTTTCCTCAGGTTCATTATTTGTGTTACCTGCTTGGCACACGGTGATGGAAAATATTTTCGCCTAGTCACATTTGTGTGCATCCAGGCAGGCTGGTGACACTTCACTTATAGGAGTCACTCGTTGTTGCAACTTTAATCTCTACTGAAATGAACACAAACATGCACACACACACATGCCATGCATGCATGGACACACATGTTTGTTTATACTTAGTTGTTAAGATGTGGGTACATACACATCAGTGCTGTTTTATCAAAACCACTGAATCTAGTGTAACTCTATAGTGTAAACAAAACAAAAACACTTAGTGTCAATACATGTCAGGATACAGTGATATAATTTCAGTATATACTGATATATCGTGATGCAACAAGCAGTACAATACACTATGGTTTTTTTCCCACCCAATTTTTTCCCCAATGTGTTGGTAGCCAATCGACCCGCCCATTTGTTGATTCTCTCTATCACTTGTAATGTCCCTGACTCTAGGAGTGTCCACACTCACACCGCCAATGCATGTGAAGTCACGTTTAAACACAAAACAAAGTGCACTACTGTCTGACCCCAATATCTCCATGTAAACTGTTCATTAAAAATCAGTACTGTGATTTTCAGAACCATTACAGTATCATAAAACATAATATTGTGATACTAAAGTGTACTTATTTCTTTTACACCACTACATCATGCACACAAATGCATACATGTCTCAAAGCATGCATGTGCAAAATAATAGAAAGCAAAAATTGTTTTATGTTAAAATTCTGGATAATATCTGTTGCTTTTATGAAATGTTTAACAGTACAAAAGACAGCTGCTATGCTCAGACATGTATATATAATATGTATTAGCCTCTGTATATATAATAAAAGCTTTCTGAACCTATCCTTAACCCCAGCAGCAAAACAGATGTTTCCTCTAGCTTTTAAAACGAGCTTTTATATTAAAAAGTACCTTATAAAGTAAAGACAACATTGTTGGGTAGTCCCAATTTCTCTAGTTTAACTTTTTATGCACAAATGATATACAAAAGTAATATTAATAGTATGAATAGCATTAACTGAATATATTCTGTCTCATATGCATTGTATACGGTACATGTAATTATGTATGTAATAAGAATGAGCTAAGCCTAACTCTGACCCTTAATCTTAAGCTCAGTAACAAAAATGAAATGTTTTACCTCTTTATGTGTCTGTTGTGTTGGTGTTGGTTTAGACTTTGTAGCTTAGGCTTGTTTTTCTCTGCTTTCCTTTACAAAGTCAGTGTAAATGCATGAAAACAAGCCTGTACACACACACACACACACACACATTGTGAGAGAAAACAGAGGGAACATGGAGCTGGAGTGTGGCAGGAGTGAAGAGAAAAATCAGCAGTAACGATTTGAAACAGGAAGAGTGTGGCGTCAGTAGAATCTGGAGATAAGAGCTCCGCACTGCATACACAAACACATGGCTCAGTGGCCCTGTAACACACACAGCTACAGGCGCCCCTGCACCAGCACTGTCCTCACACACACACACACACACACACACACACACACACAGATCTGTCTGTCTGATCTGCTGAACCCATGACTCCACGGGTTTAGCTACGTTTACACACACAGAGGCGTCTGTGCTTTCAGTGGCTGAGTGTTTTCTCACACACTGCGCCAGGCTAGAAGATACACACACCAGTGCAGAGCACACGTCCACTGAGGAACAGCTAATAAGTAACCAGAGGAGCAGACAGTGTGTTAGTACAGCTATGGAGCTGAAGTGTATGGTCTCACACATACTGAACAGCCAGTGATGGGAAAGAACAAAGCCAGTGATTAGGACATGAACTAACTCCCTCAGTCTCACACACACACACACACACACACACACACACACGGTTTGGTCCGCTGAGCTGCTCTGCACCCCCTGGGCTGTGTAAATGTCATTAAAGCTCAACTCCAGAGGAACTAATTAACAACAAAGCTTCTCAACTCTGTTATTATTTTTCCTACCCAGAGCAGCTGGGAGAAGTATTTTTGAAAATTAATCTGGACTGGAAACAAAGAGTGGCCTGTTTTCTGTCCTCTAACCTGGGAGGCCATGTGACAAAGTGCCACTGACCGCTACGGGCCTTTCAAACCTGATACTGAGTGACTAAGAGCAAACACTGCTACACTCCACCACACTGTTCCATAGAAGAGACATCTGCAAAAGGTGGACACACACACACTCACTCACTTAAACACACACAGTAGAAAGCAGAGAGAATGCTAAATTAAGATTGGAATCCCATCAAAGTAATCGCAGACATACTATACAGGCCTTGGAAGGACCTCTGTTTCAGTAGCTGGCTACTGTTCAGAAACTTAAGGTGGGTGTGTGTGGAGTGGGGTGTGTGTGTGGAGTGCTGTGTGTGTGTCTGTGTGTTAAATGTTGATGATGCCACACTGACATTTATCATCCATCACAACTCAGTTCTACAAACAGCACAGTAGAATGGAAAGAAGAAAGAATACTGTATGTACACTGTAAAAAATATTAAGTCAGCCCAACATAAAATAGCTTGAAATTCAGTAACTTTTTAGTTTTATCAAAAGTACTAAAAATAGTTTTACATTGGTAAATGTTATAAAATATACTGTGAACCAACTTTGCCACCATTGATGATTTTTCCCTTTATATAGTGCCACTAGGCTTCACTCCACCATGATCCCCAGTTATATACTGTAGCATCACCATCTTATCACAGGATGAACATTTATGCAGCTGCACCTCTCATTACCGCAAAAAGAGAAATACAGTGTTAAACAACACACATAAAAACTTAAAAGAAATGTAGGCTTGTTCAGTAGCCTGTGAGTGACACAATGGTCTGTGCATTAACCCTGGGATAAAAAGACTGTTTTAACCCCATAACTGGGAGTCAAAGAGGAGGAAATGGTGTCATTATATGGTCTTTGCTGATGTAAAACTAAGAAGTTGAGTTTCGTCATCATCTTTATGGGCGGCACGGTGGCTTAGTGGTTAGCACGTTCGCCTCTCAGCGCTGTGGTCTTGGGGTCGAGTCCACATCTGAGCGGAGTTTCCATGTTCTCCCCGTATCTGCGCGGGTTTCCTCCGGGATCTCCAGTTTCCTCCCACAGTCCAAAAACATGGAGATCAGGTGAATTGGCTACTCTAAAAAAAATTACCCTGGTGTGTATGTCTGTGTATGTATGTGTGTTTGCCCAGATATGGTTGGCACTCTGTTCTGGGTGATTCCCCTAGTGCTCAATGCAGTCCTCCAGGTGGACGGTCGCTTCTGGTTGAGAGTACGCTGTGCGCAATTGGCTGCCGCTTCTCGCCGGTGTGTGTGATTGAGTGTGTGTAAATGGAGTGTGTTGATTGTAAAGCATCCTTGGGTTTGAGAAAGGCGCTATATAAGTGTAACAATATATAGCGTTCATGAATCATTCATTCATTCATCTTGTTGGACCTTAAAATTGTTGGGCTGACTTTTTTTTTTTTACATTGCATTCACTGACAGATGAAAATGTAAGTAAATACATAATTATACATTTACATTTAATTTCAAGAGGCTGCACATGAAGAAAATATGACAATAACATTAACACAACTGACTTCTTTTAGTTTACATGCTTTAGTAAGAATAAAAAAAATCTTCAATGGATTTTTAATAAAAAATTATTTATTTATTTATTTTTATTTTTTGGTGGGGCCTGAATGGCACAGTGGACTAAGGCCTTGTCACTATGATCAGAGGATCATGAGTCCAACTCCTAAGTGCAGCGAGGCTCATGAGAGCAAATATTGTCTGTGCTCTCTCTGGGGGGGTAAGATGGCACTCTCTCCCCAGCACTACTAAGTAATGTCGACTGGCTCAGGCATCTGCCAGGCGATCCATCAGAACTGGGGATCTTGCATCTCATGTAATGTCATACGCCGTCATCGCTTCGTGATGGTAGGCTGCACAGACGAGTCACTTCCCTCCAATGCCATCTGTCTCTGGTTGCTTGTAGCAGGCTAGCACCTGATAATCCAGTCCATGTCTTGATGTTATCCATCCAGGTTATTTTTGGTCTTCCACGTCTTCTGACTCCCTCCACAAGTCCAGTCATAACACTTCCTTCAATGCTCTCATGTGCTGCCTCATCACATGACCAATGTAACGTAACTTGCGGGATTTAACGTGCATCAGTAACTCCTTTTGAGTTCTAGCCATCTCATAGACTTGCTCAGTGGTCATCATCTTCATCCATGAGATCTTCAGCAACTTCCTGACGCACTTGTTCTCAAAAGCCTGAATACGTCTTTCTTCCTCTTTCTTCAGTGTCCAGGCTTCACATTCATATGTAGCTACTGGCCAGACCAAGACTTTCATCAGTCTTAGTTTGGTGTTGGTGCTAATTGACTTGCTTTTCCACATCTTTTGGGATCTTGCATTTTCCTTCAATTCAGTTGGAAAAGAGGCGGAGCTTGACTTCACATGCATCTGAGGAGACCTGTGTGAGCCTGCACCCTCCTAAAGTCAGGGACATTACAAGTGATAGGGAAAGTCAACAAATGGGCAGGTCAATTTGCTACCAACACATTAGGGGGGAAATTGGGTTAAAAATGTGCTTGATTATATGTTTTTTTCTGTCAGATTAAAAGAATATGGTCCTTTATAGAATTAAAAAAGGTTTCCACTATTTTACAAGTTGAAGAATCCCTTTTCAGTACTTTACGGATATGCAAAGTTAATGTTTAACAGTTTCCATGTAGCCTACTAATGTTATAAACATCAATATACAATACATTGCCATTATTTTTTTAGATTTCCCATTTGTAAATGAAACAACTCTCTTGGTTCATTTTTGTCAAGTAAAGAGGAAGAAAAGAGGAGAGGAAAGAGCAACTTTCTATGAATGTATTATGATAGTCAACACTGTAACAATGGGAACAATTTTATTACTGTTTCCGTTGTTGTCCACACAGGCCATTAAACGTTAAAGCTCCTTTGTGTTTCTCTCTAGAATGACTGAATTCATGATAGCCAAAGAAACAGCAGTGAACTAAACACGACTGCTCAGTGAAATATGAAGAGGCGTTTGGAGAGCAGGCCACTGATGAAAAGCTGCAGGGAGCATTCTGGCACACAGTGGAGTACGCAAGAGATTCCTATCGGGTTAATAAATGCAGCCTTTAGGGCACTGTTTTTCCACCTTCTCGCTTTCTTCTCATATGAATCTGAACTGCAAGTGTTCATTATCCTACTTGCACCTTTGGAAAAGACTATGGATTTGGAGTAGACTTGCAATATTATGTGTAAACACTTCAGACATGTATCTACTCTGTCGAAATATAAAGTCAGCACAAGTTAAAATTTTAAGTCGGCTTCCTTACAATCAGTTTTAGTTCATTCAAACTTGAGTTCAACTTTGAGTTCTCCCAAATATACAGAATAAAAATATAAATGCAACACTTCTGTTTTTGCTCCCATTTTTCATAAGAGGTGTGCTCTTAATGGATGAATCCTGGTTTTCCCAGTACAGGGCAGGTGGCCCTGTAGGGAGTTGTGTGGGGGAGCAGTTTACTGATGTCAACATTGTGAATCAAGTGGCCCATGGTGGCGATAGGGTAGAATACCTCTCCAACGTGCCATACACATTTGCGTGTGAGCATTTACCAACTCAAGTTGGATAAGACGACAAACTGCATTCAGGTGGAGACCCCGATGAGGATGACGAGCATGCAGATTAGCTTCCCTGAGATGGTTTCTGTACAGTTTTTGCAGAAATTCTTTGGTTATGCAAACCGATTGTTGCAGCAGCTGTCTCAGTTGGGTGGCTGTTCTCAGACGATCATGGAGGTGAAGATGCTGGATGTAGATTTCTTGGGCTGGTGTGGTTAAACATGGTCTGTGTCTGTGAGGCCTGTTGGATGTACTGCCAAATTCTCTGAAAGGCCTTTGGAGATGGCTTATGGTAGAGAAATGAACATTCAGTTCATGTGCAACAGCTCTAGTGGACATTCCTGCAGTGAGCATGCCAACTGCATGCTCCCTCAAAACTTAAGACATCTGTGGCATTGTGTTGTGTGATGAAACTGCACATTTTAGAGTGGCCTTTTATTGTGGCCAGCTTAAGGCACACCTGTACAATAATCATTCAATTCACCTGTACAATAATCAGTCTTATCAGTGTCGTGATATGCCACACCTGTGAGGTGGATGGATTATCTCTGCAAAGGAGAAGTGCTCACAAACACAGATTTAGATAAATTTGTGAACAATATTTCAGAGAAAAAGGACTTTTGTGTACGTAGAAAAAGTCTTAGATCTTAGAGTTCAGCTCATGAAAAATGGGAGCCAAAACAAGTGTTGCGTTTATATTTTTGTTCAGTGTAGAATGTGTATTTACTGAATTTCTGCACCAGCTAGAACTCTTCATTACACAATCGTTCTGTCTCAGTACCCATAATGCTCTCTACTTAGATAGCATTTTACATCACAAAAGGGATGGCACAGATCTTAGACACCTCACATATGCTAATCTTATTTTGACTGATTTTCAAGAGATTATCCAAGCCTTCCTCAGCACCTAAGGCAACATTTGTTTCAAGATGGCAGATGGAAGCAGTGTGGCAAGTGGTGGATTGAGTGCCGAACTCATTTTCAGAATCTATCTCTTATAATTGATTTTCTTGTATCAAACTGCATTTTATTTGCAACTATAGGTTTGTCATCATCCATTTTACAGTTGTGGGTAATTTGAGGAATTAGCATGCTAGCTTCAGGCTACTCAAAGTCTCTGGACAAATCTATCTGGCTAATAAACTTGTTGGTTTAATAAGTGAGCAGTTGTTGAAAACCAGTTAAAAAGTAACCCATTGCTATCTCACTAGAGTCTCTCTGTTATCTGTCTTGTAAGGTTCATTGCCTGCTTAGTCAGCTGTCTACATAAAAAGCAGTCAGGAAGGCAGCTCAGTAGATATTTAGATGGACTGAATGACTCCATTTCCTCCTCTTGGGCTCCAAGTTAAGGAGTTTGAGCTCACAGCCTCTTGATCACAGGATGTATGCAGAGACATCTGTGCCATTCACAGGCTACTGAACAAACCTTAAAACAGCATGTTTTGTCTTTAACAAGGAATTTAGCGTTTTGTGGCAGTGAGTGGTGCAACTGTAAAAGCAACTGGTCCATTATTAGGAGATATCAGGAGATTGTCATTTTGAATCCCAGTGATGCTACCTCTGTCCATAACTGGGGGCACACTGGGAGCAGGGGTGGGCTGAGCTAGTGGCACATTGAGTCTTAAGTTCATGAAATTGTTTATTTACCAAAGTAATATCTAAGATAAAACTGATGAATTAGAGGAACTTTTGAATAACTAAATTTTTGAGTTAAATTCAAATTTTTGAGGTGTGTGAAATCTAGTACCCAAAAAAGAAAAAAAGTGTAGTAAAATTTACTTAAAATGTTAAGTTATCCTAACTTTTGAAACCTGTAATCTTTGTTAGCCTCCTTTTATCCTGTTCTTCACTAATCAGAACCCCCACACAACCATCACAGAGCAGGTTTTATTTGGGTAGTGAATCATTCTCAGCACTGAAGTGACCATGATGTGGTGGTGTGTTAGTGTGTGTTGCCCTGACACATGTGGATCAGACTCAGCAGATCCACTGTGGGAAAAGGCTAAAAAAATATACAGAGAAATTGATGGACTACATTCTGTAATTGTAAAACCACAAAGTGCACCTATATGGTCAGTAGAGCTGATAAAACAGACAATAAGTATAGAAAAAAGGTGGTCATTTTAATTTTATGACTGTTTGGAGTTCACATACAATTTGACAAACATCTGCATTTTCATCATTTGTTTCAATGAATGAAAATAAAATATATAGAACAGAAAGTTACTATGAATATATATATATATATATATAAACTTCATTGCTATTCTCAGTGATATCTATGTTGGTAATATGGAATGGTGACACATTAAAGCTGTATTGAGACTGGTCAATTCTTGCTTTGCTGTGTTTTATTATTATCTTAGAAGGCCACAGCTGTAGCTAATCTAACAGCTCTGCTACCGCTGAGGGAGGAGCCTCACTGACCCTGAAGCTGGACACACGCTGTGGCCAGTCAAACTGGGTCAGCAGCACATAACCTCAACTGGTACTCTGAGACAGGAGAGAAAGTAAAGGAGAAAGAAAGAACAGGGTATATAGAGAGAGAGAGAGAGAGAGAGAGAGAGAGCAAGGGAGAGAGAGAGCAGCAAAGCTGCAATCTAAGGGGCTGTAATTACAGCTCTACTCGTCCTCTGTGATTGCGGCTCAGCATTTCCCAAACCAGCGGTAAAAATAAGGCTGAATCTGGTGGGCCTGTTGGCAGATCTACCCATGAAGCCAGTTCTACCCTGGCCAGAAGAGAATGATTAAACTCTCTCTGAACACTAAGACTTTCTGGGAAACATGGAGGTCATGGATTAGAGGCAGATATGAACTCTGTCAAATTCCGACTATTTTTGACTCTTGTCAAAAATTGTTAATTAACAATCGTTAAAAAACAATGATATTTAGCTCCACACAGTAAATCTGCCAGTGTTAAATCGACACTAACAGAGTTAAATTAACACTGTGAGTGTTAAATTTTGACACCCTCCGTGTTAATTTAACTCTAATAGTGTTGATTTAACACTGGCAGATTTACTCTGCATGAGTATGGAATTATTACTCTTTTAAATGCCCACAGGACATTGAAGAACATGCTACGATTTTTCACCAAATAATATAAATCTAAACAGATTTTGTATTAAAATTCTATATGTTCTGATATAAAATCCCCATCTACACTGCACATTAGTGGTTGACTGGCAATCTGGAATGGCTTTAGGGATGGCCTGGCAAATAGAAAATGAAACTGAAACATAACCCCATACACCCCATTTGCAGCATTCAGCAAATGAAACAACAGCCCTACCATACACCCATACATGACTGCTATGAAAAGAATAACTAAAATGATTATCAAAATAATTTGATGATGCCTGTCCTTACCTATCATACCAATCATCACCGGAACCAAAATCTAATATGTCTGAAATATCTTTACAAGAAATGGCAGAACGATTGTCTCACATACAGCGCCCTCCATATTTATTGGCACCACTAGATAAAATGTGTTAAAAGCCTTAAAATAAATTTGTTTTTTTTATTGCAGAAGAATAATCTCACTCTGAAAAAGTTTAGAAAAAAGCAACCTTCAACTCAAGTGAAAAAAAAGAAAGAAAGAAAAAATCCTGACTAAGGAATAATTATTTCCCATAAAATGTCATGTTCCACAATTATTGGCACCCTTAACAATTTCTTGGAAGTAAATGTATTTGAACCATTTATGTCATTTCTACTGTATTTTATAAAGTGGATCAAAGTATCTAGGAAGCTTTAATTAGTAATTCATCATTTCCTGTTTCCCTGGGGTATAAATATGGCATTACACAAAAGCCTATTTCTCTTACTCACTCTTAAACATGGGAAAGACAAGAGAACACACTTTTCAAGTAAAGCAGATGTGTGTCGACCTTCATAAATCAGCAATGGCTACAAGAAAATAGCCACTCACCTGTAGATGTCCTTATCTACACTCAGAGCAATCATCAAAAAGTTCAAAACATCTGGAACTGTGACAAACAAGCCTGGAAGAGGACGCAAGTGTATCTTGCACAGTGAGAAGGATGATAAGAGAAGTACAAAGTTCTCCAAAGCTCACTGCAAGAGAATTGAATCAAATGGTAGCATCTTGGGTTACAAGTTCTCCCAAACAACCATCAGATGCTATCTACATGCCAACAAGCTGTTTGGGAGGCGTGCACAAATAAAGCCTTTTCTGAGTTATACTCATAAGCGTAAATGGGTGGAGTTTGCCAAGCGGTACTGGGATTTTAACTGGGACCGAGTGCTTTGGTCAGATGAGACCAAAATAGAGTTTTTTTATAACAAACACTGTAAGCGTAACACTAAGGATGAGTACACAGAAAAAACACCTCATGCCCACTGTTAAGTATGGGGGAGGATTGGTGATGCTGTGGGCCTGTTTCTACTCCAGAGGACCTGGGAACCTTGTAAAGATACATGGGATCATGAACTCTTTGAAATATCTGGACATTTTGAATCAGAATCTGGTGGTCTCTGCCCAAAAGCTGAAGATGGGTCATCACTGGATCTTTCAGCAAGATAATGACCCTAAACATGTGGCCAAATCTACTCAAAAATGGTTCACAAGGCACAAAATCAAGCTCCTCTCATGGCCATCTCAGTCCCCAGACCTCAACCCAATAGAAAACCTGTGGGGAGAGCTGAAGAGGAGAGTGCATAGGAGAAGACCCAGGACTCTGGACAATTTAGAGAGGTTGTGCAAAGAAGAATGGTCGAAGATCCCTCTTTCTGTATTCTCCCATCTTGTGAAGAGTTATAGGAGAAGATTAAGTGCTGTCTTTTTGGTAAAAGGAGGTAATAATTGTGGCACACATGATTTCATTTAAAAGTTTTATTTCTTAAAGTGTGATTTTTTTCCCCACCAAATAAAGGCACATGAATAAAAGCTTAGATTTTTTTTTGCATTGTTGTCCTATATTATTTTTCTAAAACAGAATTTATTAGAAGCCAAAGAACACATACACTTAACCAGGGGTACTGATAATTATAGAAGGAGCTGTATTTTTGTAGGCCAGTCAATGTGGACTGTTATATTAGTTCAAATTTCAAATATTAGTTGGTTTGTGTAATACAGCAAAAATGATTAAATAAAAAACAAAAAAACTAATTAGATGTTTCACAATCCATGATTCTGACAATGACAACATTCAGACCAGTATCTTAACTGTGTACTTGGATGAGCAATGATTTCTTGACACCAACCATTGAACACAATCCATTACCAATGGTAAGGTCAGTTGCAAAGTAAAACTACCCTTCTGAAGTCCAAAGACCTGGCTGATTCTCCGTAGTTCCCTGTAATACCTCAGGTCAGCAGCTACACCTCTTTACTGCAGATTTACTCCAACCACATTAAAGCCCAATCCTGTGTTTAATGCATCCTCTGGCTTGGCTGAAAGACCAAACCAATTCACCGCGATGGAAACCGCTAATACAAGTCACCATTTGAATAATCATCAATTATGCATGCAAGCTCTCAGACTTGTTATGGCGGACTGGTAAACATAAACTGAGTCATTTCCCTCTTATGCTCCTCAGCTTGGGAGACAATCGGCCTGTCTCCATCCTGTCCACTCTTTAATAGCTGCGGGCAGCTCTTGGACATCACTCAGTAAACACTGTCGGCGTCTGAGCACACCCTGAGAAACATTACTGGCTTTTTAAAATGCACCCCCCACTGAAATGTTAGATTTAACTTAGCAGCACTGCTCCAGGGAAGTGCTTATATTCAATTTCAGAGGCATGCAGGTTGGACGTATGCAACTGATACTACGAATCAAAAGTTTTTTAGGTGGTGTGAAATGTAGGAGGAGCTGAAGAATGTCTTGGCGAGCTGAGTGGAGCGTGAGATGGATCTATGGAAGCCCAGAAATGCAAAGTCAACATAACAGAGCGGCGGGACCTCCTGGTAAGGGTCAGCGAACACCACACACACATACATACACACACACTCTTAACATCTGAACTCTAAGTCTCAAACACTTCCCATCCCATACCCACTCCATCCTGTCTCTGTCTCACTCATTTTCTGTCCCTAAAACTTCAAAAAAGATGTTAAGAGTGATGCCATAAAATAATTCATTATGGCTTTCCTAAAGAATCTTCCAAAGATTGGCTTTTTAATGAATAATTTTGATAAATTGAGATGTTAGAGGATGAAGAATCTATTAAAGGTTTTAAAAATAGTACAATTATAAAGGATTTACACCAACTAAAAGTTATGTCAGCACTTTCTATCAGCCAGTGTACATAAATAATTATACTTACAGTATATGTTTCTCTTTATAGCTCTAACAATGTACTAGAGTTAATTCTTTGAGAGCATAGCATTATAACACAAATGTCATTACCTCCTACAATGTCTCTGACCTGTGCACAAATAAAAAACATTTAACTATGTAACAATTAACAATGAAAATATTTAAAATAATTAAAAATGTTATCAGTTAGTGCTTCAATGAATTATAAGAAATGTTTTAAGGTGTACTAATCTGTCTGACTGCTTTTATAACTACTTTTAAGATACACTTATATGCATACAGAGCCTTTTACCAAGAACAACAATCTTGTTACAGAGATAGATGAGTACAGTAGGGTGACCGGAGTTCCAGTTTTTCCTGAGACAATCGCATCGTTCATGTTCTGGTGTTATGATATACTTTTAAAATACATACATTTGTCACACATAGCAGAGAAAATTATACATTTATAATGAAGATTAGCAGAGAATCTCTGTCCAAAATGCATGTGTTTATTCATAAGAAACACACCAATTATTTCACAAGTTACATCATTAGAGTATAAAATTGCCAATCACGTTATGTGGCCAATTACATTCTATGAGACATTCCTTTTTTTTTTTTTGCCATTTTTCACCCTTTCCCAATGTGGTAGTCGCCAATTAAAACAACTCATTAGTGGCTCTCCCTATCACTTTGCACTGTCCCTGACTCTAGGAGGGTGACGACATGCACAGGCCTCCTCTGCTGCGTCCGATACAGCCACCACCCCTACTACTGCTTGATACCCCGTCACTGGGGAACCACTGTGATTGTTGAAGGCAAACAGCATGACCGGGATTCAAAATCATGATCCTCTGGTCATAGTGTCAGCATCTTAGCCTGCTGAGCCACTTGGGGCCCCTATGAGACATTCCTAAAGGATAAAAACCTTGCTTCAAATGAAAAATTCAGCAGCTTCAGTTGAAGTCCAGTCCTGCACCTCTAGTCAACTCTGAGTAAGAAACAAACTCATTTTATAGCATTACTATCTGAGCAGCTGCAATGTATGTTGCCTGGATTTTATGCAAAATGCATATATTTAATGTTATACATCCAGTACACACATTGTCCCATATTTCAGCTTCAAAAATCTGGTCACCCTAGCAGGAGGCATCTTTCCCTAGGACCCTTATTGGTATAGCATCATGTGCTCACCCTTAAGGAACCCCTTTCTGTCATATGAAAGGTGTCAGTGATACCCACTTCATGAAATACCAGTCACTTTAATTGAAGCACTTAGTAATGATAGCCATAAGATAGGTGTTTATATTTGTGTACAGCTCATTTAAAAAGCATTATAATGAGTAGTGCCACTTGTATTACAACATGTTGGCAGGTTAGAAAAGACTTATTTATAGAACTATTCCATATTATTAGAGCCTAATAATGGATTAAAATAGTTAATAAGAACTTAGAAATTTTCATAAATATAATATATAAATGGTTACCTAAGCCTAAATTATGTTCCTATAAGCTTTACTATAGTATTTATATACTATTATATAACGTTTTATGAAAATGGCCTTCACTGAAAGTATTCTCTAGAACGATTTTCCCCAGAATTGTATATATAGCCCCAAATCAGAAAAAAGTTTGGACAGTATGGAAAATGCAAATATATTAATAAAAAAAGCATTGTTTATTACATTTACTTTGCATTTTATTTAATGGTAAACAATATAAATCTCAGATGTTATTTTTGTTTGGTCAACTTAATTTCTTTTGTAAATATACATCCATTCCGGTATTTCAAGCCTGCAACACATTCCAAAAAGAGTTAAGATGGTAAACCTTACCACTTTGCGCTGTTGCCATTCCTTCTCATAACATTTACAAACATTTTGGAACATAGGATACAAAGATATTAAGTGCTTCAGGTGTTGTTTTGTCCTACAAACATGTCTTAAGGTGTGCAACAGTATGGGGTTGTCATCAAAGTTTTTGTAACAAAATTCTCCCATACCCTCTTCTTCTGCAGCCATGCCTTCGTAAAATGTGAAGCATGTGGTTTTTCATTGTCTTGTTGAAAAAATGCATGAAAATCACTGGAAAAGATATACTATTAAAGGCAGCACATGTTGCTCTAAAATCTCAAGGTACTTTTCAGGCATGTAAATTATGTTTGCCAAGAGCACTAACACAACTGCATGCCATGATGGACCCTGGCTTTTGTTTTTTTGCTGATAAGAGTCTGATGGTCCTTTTCATCTATGGTCTGAAGTACACTGCTTCCTTTTTTTCCCAAAAAAGTTCTGGAATACTGATTAGTCTGACCATAATACATATTTCCACTGTGTGGTGGTCCAACCCAAATACCTCTGCACTGAGAAGTCAACACCCCTTCTGGACAGTAAAAATTTAGGTAGCATTTATTAATATAACTCCATATTGGACTGCCTGATAAATTATTGTTCTTGATGCAGTGAAGTCTGAGGTATCAGAGATTACAGGTGTTCAGCTTGGACTTTACACACTTAAATTCCTCCAGATTCCGTGAATTTTTTAAAAATATTGTGCACTGTGGAGGGAGAAATATGCAAATTCCTTTCAATCTTTCTTTCAGGAACAATGTTTTTAAACATTTCAATAATTATCTCATGCATTTGACTAACAAGATTCTATCACAACTCTTTCTGAATGTGTTGCAGGCTTGAAATGTAGGAATGGATGTATACAGCCAAATGAAATTAAGATGACCAGACAAAACATGAAATATCTTGGGTTCATACTGTTGGCAATTAAATTAATGTCAAAGTACATGTAAGAAACACTTTTTTTTTTTTAACTTTCCATACTTTACTTTTAGTTTACAATATAATAAAGCCATAACATTTAACCAAATGCTGAGAGAGGAAAAATGATGTTAGTACATATTGAGTAAAACCATTTTGATGGTACATCCTTCATCAGTAGGAAAACTTTAAAATGACAGACGGATGTGGGCACTGGAAGCAATGGTATAGACCATGTGGTAACAATAAAGTGCCTAAAATATTCAAAACTGCCAACAACGTGTCGACCATAAATTCTTGAAGTACACTATTGCTACTACTGTCTCACTTCCACTGTGAGGTATTTCATGTTTGTGATCTGGGTGCATTCCAGGCAGACTCTCATCCACAATACCCAGAGGGACATTGGCACTGCAGTCAAGCAACTCATCTGCTGAGGGTACTGAATGAATGAACAGCAACTGCTTGTCATGCCTCTTAAATAAATGTGCTGGGCCTGGAGCCAAGGCAGCATAAGCCACAACAAAGACATTGTCCATAGCTCTGACATGCTTGAAGGAATAAGACGGATTTGTTCTAATACTTAAAGCCAAGAGTGCTTTTATTGTTTTTTCAATGAGGGCTGGCAGTGACTGCTCATTTTTTCCCCTGCATCAGCTTTTCAGTTTATTCTTAGCACTTTTTTCTCTCTTCGTCTGTTTTATTAAAGTGTAGTGAGCAGTTTCATAATGTGGACACAGCTCAGTCTGTCACTCTGTCTATCTTTCTGTCCGACAAAGCTCAGATAAGAGGGAGACGGAATATTTTTTTTACCCTAGTACTCAGGAATGTAGTCTGGACAGTAGTGGGAGAGCTGGTGGCTCGGAGCCTGTTTGTGTTTGGATGGACATCAGAGGATGATTAGAGAGTGACTATCATTATATTAAAGACAGAGACCATCTCTGTAGCTTTCAGTGGTAAAAGATGCTTCAAAAGCTACCCTTCATGGCACAGCCTATTGTATTTAAGAGAAATTACATTTGGAGGACTTTAAGGAAGATCTTCTGAGACCCAATATGGCACCTTGAGGCGCATTGGATCTTTAAACCATGCACAAGTCAAAGAATGTTTACTTTGGCACAACCTGAAAAATTGGGCATGCCAACTGTCTAGATAAAAAATGAATCCCAGAAATCAGCATTTTCATGGAGAAGGAGACAATAGTGAAATCAATGCATTGTCAGTAGATGACATATAATGGGAACGAGTAGAGGATGGGACTCCAGGAAAGCTATGGTCAGTGGCAGCGGGTACGTCTTTATTGATTAATCTCTCTCTCTCTCTCTCTCTCTCTCTCTCTCTCTCTCTCTCTCTCTCACTCTCTCTCTCTCTGTGCAGACTGTGTTGTTGGGAATAGGTCTGGTAGGGCAGATTTGAGTGGAGCCGGAGTGTGGGTGCCGGGCTGTGCTCAGATAAACAGCCTCTTGTTTAAGCCAGTGGTGAGCTGAGTGGAGTGGAGCTGAGCTGGCTGATAAGAGCGGCAGTCAGCGGCGGCGTCAGGCCCTGGCGGCCACGGGAGCAGACCGGAGCCGGGGGAAGCAGACTCTCTGGCTACACTCTGCCCCCCCCTCCACCTCCCCTGACCGCCTCTACTCTGCCCCAGCTAATCTCTTCTCTTTTCTCTCCCTCATTTTCTTTTCACAGAAAAGGCCAGAGCCGCCTAATTGCCTGGCGAGAGTGAAAAATATCAGCAGGCCGCATCGGTGCAGGGGAGCGGGTAAAAGATGCAGACATAGACAATGGGGCAGATCCGGCAGGAGAGACACTCGTGGTAGCCACGAGAATGTCACTTCAGATGCATTCAGCTGTTTGAGATCCAAAGCACTAATACATGAAAGAAACTACAAAGTACCGCAAACAACAAAACACTCATCCTACAGTCTTATATGAAGGAAAGTACATAAAAGCATACATGCACACAAGTGTTAGTCTTGATTCCAGTCCACATCAGCATCCCAGCCTATATTGCTCAAGGGGGTTGGAAAAAAACACCAGGACTGAATATAGAACCTTGAGGCACTTCAAAGCTTACAGCCACACAACATAGAGAAGCAGCTACAAGCTGTTTGGGAAATAACTCGCATCCCCTGTACACAATACTGGAGAAACAGAGAAGTACATTCAGAGACAGACAGATACAGCTTCACAATGTTAATGAGTGCAATGTAAGATCTTTCTTATCCACTGCAATAAGGCTCTTACTCCTCTCTTAATCCTTACTTACAGAGACCACAGTGAATCTCATTAGATCTAAAAATATGATTTTTGTATACTCCTGTCAACACACATGTGCAGTATATCTTAATCTGATACTGTTATGCCACCTTCTACTATGCATTTCAGATTGTTAATACGGGTACTACCATCTGCTCATTGTGAATTAAACAACCTCCTACCAATTGCATGTAAATGTGCTTATTATATGTTGATATTAGATTAGATTCAACTTTTTGCCAACCTGATTGCGCACAACAGAATTTGACCTCCACATTAAACCCATCTATGCAGTGAAGCACACACACACACACTAGTGACTAGGCTGTGAGAACATGTGGCCAAAGTGGTGGGCAGCCCTATCCCGCCAATTAGCAGTTGGGGGTTAGGTGTCTTTCTAAAGGGCACTTCAGTCAGGACCTGTCAGGGGATCAATCCTATGACCTTCTAGTCACAAGTCCAGATCCTTAACCACCAGGCCACAGCTGCCCCGCATGTCCTTCTACTTCTCTCAGATTCTGCTCTAACTTAAGTCTTATTACTAACAGATATATTGTGGTTGGCAGATCAAAACCTTTAATATCCATTTTTTTTTACATTTTTCACTTTTTTCAAAAATGATCAGTTTGAATGAAACTTTCATGATCCATGGACCAATAGAAATGCTCTAAAAATGACCTGAAATTTGACACTGACTTCCATTAAAAGTTAAGAACATACTTTACCCTATGAAGTTACCATTTAGAGAATGTTAATGTGCAATTATGTGCCTTGATCTGCAGCACTGCTATTTCTACATATCCATCTGTTTATTTTGGGAAACAATTTGAAATCTGGAATAGCAATTTTGTTCACACATAAAATGACTCCCAAAAATCAGCATCACACGACAGAAAGAGACCATGGTGAAACATGTGTAGTCATATTGGGAAAATGAAGGGCAGACATTTTCTAATGTGTAGTAAAGAGGCTTAGATTGGCAGCCAACATTATGCATGAAGAAAGAAGATGCAACGAAATACATTCTGTAAAGAACAGCCATGCACAAGTGTCTCTGCTACAGTAAATTCTCAAACATGCTTTAACTGTGTTTTGTAGGTTATATTTTGAGTTACGTGTTTTGGTCCAGGGCCATTTGGTTACATATTTTGAGAATCTTTTGAGCAACCACTTTTATTTCAAATCACTTTGCTTACAGTTTGTTTACTACTTGTTTGTTATATTGGTGCAAATGTGGACATTTCTATTCCAGGATTACTTAAATTTATGCATTCAAACTTATTCACTTATTGTCATTAAACAAAAGGGTTTTTCTGTTGTCATTGGCTCCTCTGTATGTTAAAGATGCATAGCTACTACTAGTTGTTTTTCAATCTATTTGACACAAAGTAAGCTTATGCATTTGTGAAATATAATCTGGTGCTCTGGTCTGGTGCTTCTAAAATTTCAAATAATAAATAGGAAGCCAGGAAGCTGTTAATATAAAGGATGAAGAAACGTTAAACATGTCTACAGAACAATGTAAGTACAGATTCATTTAATAACTGAAAACTGTATAGAAAAAGGAAAAGTGCACAACCATCAACCAATGTAGTTGCACACACGTGTATTCACACACACACACACACACTAGTGAACACATTAGGGGTAAGTGATGGTCAACCCTATCTTTGGTGCCTGGTGGGCAGTTTAACATGAGGTGCCTTGCTCAAGGGCATTTCAGGTCAGAACCGGAAACTTTTTAGTCACAAGACCAGATCCCTAATGACCAGGCCACGGCTGCCCCATATTCTGAAAGCTGTATTCTGGTGTTGAGTTAATGATAAAGTCATTATTGGTTAACACTTTAACATACATGGTCATAGTTAATGGGTTGTGGGTAATAGGTAATTAACGCCTTAATCACTATTATGAACTACTAAGCAACTCTCATTAATGTGAAATATTGATTCATTTATCGTTTGTTACGGTTATTATCATGTTCTTTAGAACAGATTAATGATGAAAACCGAGGTTCCACTGTATATCATCATCATATGGAATATTTCACTGTTAACTGATACATATTAAATTGAGCAGATGATGACGAGTTAATGCAAACAGACACACAAAACTTCTCCCTCACTGGGAAGGACTTTGTCCAGGTAAATACAATAAAGTTTGGCTAAAGTGTGCAGTCTACATACTCTCTAATCACGCAACCAAATGTGACTTAATGTTAAACACTTATGCATGTCTAAATGTGTCACATACTCAAAGGCAAGGCCCAATAAGATGTAGATGAGGATGCTTGCAATAGACAACAATGAAAAATATGTATGACTGAATTTCTGTTTACTGGCTATCATCTGCCCTGATAAGTTTCTGAAGGCATTGCTGACTCACATTCATTCATATCCTTCATGCTCAGAAAAAAAGAGATAGGAGAGTATGGGCAGATGTTGGTGTGTGTTAGTGTGTGCTCAGCTCTGATAGCAGCATGCATGGCTTCATTGTACAGCCGTGTGGGGGAGGACGGGTGTGATTAGACTAGTGTGGCATTGACACAGATGCTTTACATTCCTGCTCTGACTAATAACATTCATCTCTTTTCCTTTCCCTCTGTATCCTTGCAGTTGCCTCAGATAAAACCTGACAAGACAAAAGCCTCATTCTGGTCATAATCTAGAGAGGCTGGGTGGTCAGAATGTTTAGTTAGAATAATAAATCATTATTTTCTGCAGGTGTGGATTAAAAAATGAAGGACAGTGAATGACCTCAAACTGTAGGCCTGAGCTGGAGGTTTGGTATTTGGTGGATAATCCAATATTTATCCAACACTGCTTTGCTTTAATTATGGAGCAGCAATAATGGTGATTAGATGCAAGCACAGATGTAGGCATCAAATGTAAGCATTCCAATGTACTAGTTACAAAGTTCAGATAAACCACTTCATATGTAGACCTCATTCAAATTACAGAAACAGCACTATGAGAGTGGGCTAATGGATGCTAAAGGTGAATGCTAAATGGACCTCCTTCAGTCCTGTCTGTATATCCATCCATCCATGATCACACTCGCTTAATCCTTATCAGGGTTGCGGTTAGTCCCCTACCCCCTCACTGGGCGCAGGGCAGGGCATTACACTATTCAACTAAGCCCAGGACACTTTTGGGTTCCACTTTTGGGTTCTATAACATATTTGAAATTTTTTTTACATTTTAAACATTCTTACCATGAAAGAAGAAACTGATTTTTTACAGGGTAGGGGTGGGTGTCAATAATAAAAAGTCATTTTTTAAAGACCCCACAGTTTTTTTAAATGTCCACTTTAAATATACAATTAGATGACACGTCATAATCAGAAAATAAACTATTAATACAAAAACTGTGCAAAAACGTTCATTTTGTCCACTTTTAAACACCAAACTCATCTGTGTGGTGGTGAAACAGCACGAATGGTTTTTCAGCATTCAATCCAGTTTATTTGTTGTGATTTGGCTGTGAAGCATTGCTGGTTTGCATTCTAACAAGAAATGTGACCTCTAGTGGATATTGTTTAGCATAACATACCTCTACCAATTGGTAGAGATGGCACTATCACATGTGTGTTAAGTTCAACAACTTCTACAATAAGATATAGTGACTCAAATGTGCTCTACCAAAAGGTTGAGCAGGACGTTAAAGGGTTAAAGGACTATGCTTATGATAAACAACTTTAAAGTACAAAGAACATTCATGTAATGTGAATTTTCTATATACATCCATCCATTATCTTTTGCTTAATCCTGATCAAGATCATGGTGAGTCCCCCTGCCCTTTCACCCGGCACAGGGCAGGGCATTACACTTCTTTCTACATTTCACATCTTAGCTAAACCCAGGACATGTCTGTTCTATATCAATTAAATGTATTTTTCCTTAGAGCCATATGTACAAGCACAATTTAGGAAATTCTACACTGAGTAGTGTACGATTCTAAGGCAAAATAAAAAATAAAATAAAATCTAACTTCACCTTATTCTCTAAGTTTAAAAAGGTACTTCAAAGTCATATCATATTACATTTCATTCACAAAATGGTTTGTTTGAGGAACCATCTACTGAAAGGTTCTCTAGGGAACTAAAATGGTTCCTCTGTCTCATCATTCCAAAAAAACTGTTGTTTGTAATAGCTTACTGCTGCTCAGCGTGATTGTCATGTCTTCTTTCAGCCCTTTCTCCCTAGGTTATCCTCTATTTCATTTTCATCATGGCTTTGGAGTCCTGCTGATAGGTCAGACATGCCAGAAGATCAGCAATCAATAACTTTGGAGGAATGTTTCTACTCAGCTCCTCTCCCCACATAAGAGTTCACATCTGCTTCCAATATCACTGCCTCCAGACAACGCACTCATACAATCACATATAAGTATGAGTTTGTGTGTGTTTGTGTGTAGGGAGGGTTTGTCTCCAAATGACCTGACACACACACACAGCATCAGCTACACTACTTCAGAGACTTACAGTCATGTTATGCACACACCCAGACCTTTTAACGCCCAACTAGCAGAAAGAAAAACAAGATGTAACAGCAATCTCTTGAACTGGGTGGATACAATTAATAACACAAAAAGTTACATGCGAGTGCCTGGGGTTGTTCTGGAATCAGCCGTGAAGATAAATGAGAGGAGTGTGACTCAGGGCATGTGTAGGCTGTTACTGAACAACAGAAGCCGACACTGTATACCCTCTAAAGTCGTACTCCTCCAGTTCCCACTCTAGCTTTGCATTTGCCAAGCCAGACAGTCCAGTGTGAGAGTGGTGATGGTGAGAAACAAATGGAGGCCATTAAAGACATCTAAGGACATGGCTTCCCAAGGTTAACACTAGCTACCTGGCACAGCACTGGACACTGATACTGTACAGATGATGTTGGCATCAGAATAGTGCTTGATCCTCATCAGGCTTGGCATGTACCATGGCCCTCTCTCTTATCATCTTTCTTTCTCTCTCTCACACACACCAATAAGGATTTGTCTACTGAAGCTAACAACTTTTCATGCTCTTGCTTGTTTTTGCTTAGCTCAAACAGCCATGCTGACAATCTGGGCCACCATAAGAAGGGGGATCTCCTGAAATATGGCCCCACGTTGGGGCTCTCAGGTGTCATCCACTCAGACAGAGCAGTTACAGTGGGAGTAGTTTGGGGCAAGATGAAAGAACTTGAACAGAGAAGCTTCATCAATGACAGAGTACAAAGAGAAAAGCTGCCAACCAGCACTGTAATAAACTCTCCCAACTTCTAGGAATACATCTCACAAATACATTCATTAGTAGCAACTGTTGCAAGGGCTAGCTTTGCAGAAAGATAACAAAAATTTCTTTCTGACTTAAGTTAGAGTATTCTACATTTTAAAATGGTCTCAAAGCTAATATTTTCTATTAGATTGGATGTTGAACAGTTTCAATTTTGGATTGATTGGATTAATTTTTATTGATGAACTAATTAAGATTAAGATGAACCAATTTGCCAATGTGATTTTCACACAATGGAATTTGACCTCCGCATTTAACCCATTTGTGCAGTGAAACACACACACACACACACACACACACACACACACACACACACACACACACACTAGTGAACACATTAGGCTGTGAGAATTTGTGCCCAAAAAAAATTGGTTAGGGGCAGCCTTTATCCACCGGCGCCCGGGGAGCAGTTAGGGGGTTAGGTGCCTTGCACAAGGGCACTTCAGTCATGTCCTGTCTGGGGATCAAACCAGTGAATCTTCTGGTCACAAGATCAGATCCATACCACTAGGCCCCATAATCTTAACATGGTTACAAATTCATCATTTCTAACTTGCCTACCTCTGATAAATATGCTCCAGATCGGTTGTGGGACATTTTAAACTGATTTTCACCAAATATTGTTATAATTTCAGGAGGTTAAATTGGATTGAACAACTGTGTCAAAACTGAATACATTTGTAGGCACAGCATCCACAGCAAGTCAGCTAGCGAAATATGGCTTCCTTCTTTAGCGACGGACTCTCCAGCAAAGCTCTGGGAGTTTGACATTTCTTCCAAAACACTTTTCTTGAATAATGTTTGGCATGATAACAGCACCCAAAAAATGTTTATCATTATGACCTTATGACTTTATATTTTTCATATTCCAGAGGTGTCAATCAATTCAAATGAATTTCATTGAACAATCTCATTATATGAGCCCATATTTCCATCCATCCACCCATTATCTTCCATTTAATCCTGATCAGGGTCATGGTGAGTCCCCTAGCCCCCCTGGGCACAGGGCATTACACTGTCTTATCTAAGCTCAGGGCAGGGCGCCAATCCATCATTATTTTCTTAGTCACATAAACTATTTTATAAACTGTAAAACACAATGTATTTAGCTTTATTGTATAATTATTTATTCAGAAGACTCATATTCAGAATAATAAGCCATAAGATGTATGAATAATTATTGAATAATAAACTTATGGTCCAGGCTGCAACAATGAATATGAAGATGACATCAAGCTGTTTTATTTTCAGTGATGTGATTATTGCACCATGCATAAAGTAGGGTTTGGATATTTGAAAGAAGTCTAGCAGGAAAACAGGCAAACTCCTTGCTTAGTAACAGTGGCCTTGAGTTTGCAATAGTTCATTTGATCCAGTTACCCATTTTACTCATCGTTTATCTACACAGTGTGGTCCATTCCTCTTCTCCATCTCATAGCCCTGGACCAAGCCATCAAACACAGAATAGGGTCAGCACATAGAAGCTGCCCAGTGGCACATTTAATACAAAGAGGGCTCAGTTTGTTTATGCTGGAGAATCAGGTTTAATTCAATATCCTCTTTATGGGGCTGTCTCAGAGGTGGTCTACTGGAGGAAGAGGGGAAAAGCCATTTCAAATGGCCACCACTGAAACCCAAGACACCACACAAAAAAAGACTGGCAGACTTGGTCATTAGGCATGGCAAACATGTATTTTGTTTTGGAGTGAGATATTTGTGCCCACCACAGGAATTCAGACACTTAAATATTAACATTGAATGAAAGAGTAAAGCTCCCTGCCATCATTTATAAATGCCTAACTTTCATAACTGCTTTTGTGTTGCATACTCGTCTGTTTTTCCATTGCAGTACTAACATCCGGAGCTATTTTATGTCTCCACCAGTTCCAACTGGCTAAACCACACCAAGACATCAACACACCACTACCAGTTTTACCACCTATGCTTCCACTTTCTACAGAAAGTCATGAATCATGATTATCAGCACAATGAACTGATTCAGACATGTTCAGCCTTTTCTATTTATTGCTGCATCTCTGATGTTCTTTAGATAAAACACTAAACTATCTTCTTTCCTCGGCGACTAAGCTCTAAGACCAGCTTTACATGGTAGATCTTACACTAGTTACAGAAATGTTTCCTGAATGCTGAAAAAAAATGCTTCCTTGTATCATTTTTATGTCAAAAAATGAGAAAATTAATAACTTCAGTATCATGATGCATGATGCTAGTTAGTTAACACCAAATAAACTGCATTATTCTAAGACACAATTCTTCATATTATTTTGTTATTCATTATATATAAATAAGTTTAAATTCTACATACAATTTGACACAATTACATCGCACCCTGTCATTTTAGTGATTTCTTTACAGTTGAAACAGTAACTGTTTCAGAAAATTTCAAGAGAATTTTAGAAGATATTATGCACTGGAAATTACATTTCATACTTGGCATTTTTCCTCTTAGCACACATTTTGAACCTTACCCTCTTTTTGCAAGTCAACATGAATTTAAAACCAACAAACTGCCTTAAAGTCAAGGCAGAGAGGTCTGACTATGTCTTTCTTAACTACACTGAGCCTTTCACTCCATGTGTGTGAGGCCATATCTCTTAAAGTGTGATTTACAGCAAACAAAATCATAAAAGCCTGTGGAGCCGTCCCAGCAGACTGAGAGCCTTTACACCTTCCCCATGCCTCATTAATGGCCCTGCCAGCCTGGCTGGCCTGACAGGCAGACACAGATGGGTCTGGCTGCTTCAGATCAGCTGTCTGGAGCTGGAGAGAAAAGGTGAGGGGGAAGGAGAGAGATGGCAAGCGTAAATGAAAACCCCCTGCTGGCCCGGGCCTCTTGCCACCAAGACGGACGGCCAACCAAGGACATCCACCCTCAAAAAGCCCCCTCAGTCGGCCTTCTCCTTTCTCAGCTCAGGACAGACCCAGACGTTTCCTCTGCCTTTAAAGGAGTGGGTGCATGTACAGGCAGGATGCACATGAGGTGACTTATTACTGTCCTGATTTGATCTGAAGTTCAGGACTAGATCTGATCAAGGTATATTTAAATAGACTGATAGCATCTATAGTATATTAAGGATATTACATGCTTTTCTTATTTGGGTTTAACCCTTAATACATTTTAGTTACTACTACAAATGATCCTACACCATGAAAGCCTATATGATGGAATATTTCATGTGGCCAGTAGAAAGGTGCTAAAGTTTCTAGGAATAAAGTCTTGTTACAAAAGTTTGCAAGATGTAAACTTCTACTGGAATGTTTTGTTGATATATGTGTTTTGAAATAGTAACTAAACTGAATACATTATATATATATATATATATATATATATATATATAATTTTTTTTTTTTTTTTTCCCCGACTTCACATTAGGAAACAAAAGTGCATCAAATTATGCATCAACCAAAAACAAAGTATTCTAAGATAACTAGCCAATGAGACTACTGAAACAGGAACAAAACTCAATATTAAAGACAATGCACAATGGAAATTTGAAGGTTGAGATGCTAATTTTAAGGCAGTCTAAAAAAACATCTCAATTCATTTTACAGTAATTGGCACCTCAGTATTTATTTAACAACATACTTAGTGTGCACTGCGCAACTGTATTATTGATGAAAGTATAGATACTAAAATCTGATCTATCTGCAGGCTTTTGATATTACAGGACATAAAAAATTGGACCTGAACATCTCTATTTCCTCCTGTATGTAGGATCATGAGCTGTTGGAGATGAGTCAGCGCAGACAGAGTGGCCGATGGCGGTGGAGATAAGGGGACAGCGCGTCACTGGACAGTTAGAACAGGATGATAATGGTGCTTTTGGCCTCTCCCTCCTGGCTCCAGCCTGCTTCAGCTGCAAGCTGGTCCACGCTGGTGCCACCCTGTCTTCAGCCCTGAATACACAACACACACACACACACACACACACACACAGAAGCTGGTGACTGACTGGTTGCTCTTTCTCACGACAGTGGGTGACCCTCCACCCCCTGGACAGGCTGCCTCCATAATGCTATGCTTGAGTGCACTGAGAGAGAGAGAGAGAGAGAGAGAGAGAGAGAGAGAGAGAGAGAGAGAGAGACTGTCCCCGACAGCTATCACTGGCTCAGACGCCAGTCTCCACACTATCATCAGGGCGTGATGAAGCAGATAGTGTCAGAGGGATAAGCAGAGATGCACACAATGCTATTGTTCAGAGATAGCAGGAGATGCACAGACAGAGAGGAAAAAAACACAGAGATCTGATCCTTTGCCAGGTTAGCAGTCTTGCAACAACACACTATAGCTTTAACCACATCTATACATTTCACGTTTACATGTGCAAGAGAAAAAGTAATGCATGGAAGTCATCTGATGCAATGTGCATAATTTCCACATTAGTAATGTCCAGTTTATTACATGAACCCAAATACCCATGCAATGCCCAAAAATACATTGTCATAGCAGTGGTTATGAAAGTTAACCATGGTTTTACTATGGTAGTTTATAATAACTATGGTTATTGTATAGTTAACTATGATTCTACCATGAATTACCATTTTATTTTATGGTAACTTTGTTTATATCATAATTCTACCATGGTTCTAGTATGATAGTTTAAAGAAACTATGGTTATTTTACATTTAACTATGATTGTATGATTATGGGATCTTATGGTAATTATAGTTATTGCCAAGTTAACAGTGATTCTACAGTAAACCACTATAGTTTCTTATGGTAACTATGATTCTGCTATGGTTTCACTATGGTAATGTAACTAGTTATTGTATAGGTAAACATGATTCTACCATGAATAAGGCCAAGTAAAAAAACAAAATTGGTGATCATCCTTTTTCACCAAAATTTTGGGTTGGAAGGGAGGTGTTTCTTTATTTTTTTTTTTTTTGATGGTAGAAAAGTATTGTGGCGGCTCTTGGGGGTGTCGGCCAATCAGACGGCTGCGTGTCGTACGGTATTTGCATAAAGTTCTCTTGTGTGT
>BRDA01004755.1:0-25825 GCA_036984385.1 Crenuchus spilurus
TTTTGATCTGTGATTTGTGTTCTATTCTGAATAAAATATTAGATGTTGGCACCTCCACATCATTGCATTCAGTTTTTATTCACAATTTGTTTATACATCATGTCATGGTGAAGTAGGCGAGAGATGTTCAGACACTTGCGGATAAATTAATAAAGCTTTACTTGTATCAAGAGAGACAAATATAGAAACACAAACATAATCTCAATCATAAGTCTAACAAATCTGAGGTCAAAACCAAAAATATCAAAACACATGAGCCAGAGGGCAAACCAAGAGAAGAGTCATAAATAGGCAAACGAAGGTCAAGACCAGAAGAGCAAAATAACCAGCAAACAAATAAAGAAAACAAAAGGCAACGGATGTGATCAAACAAATGGAAGCAAGGTCATACACAGGATGATACAATCAGACAAAACACTCTGTATGCTACTAAACAATAGGAGGCAATACTTCCCAAAGAGCTATTGACATGGTCTTTATAGGTAGAGGAGGGGTGTCAGACTCCAGTCCTGGAGGGCCGGATTCCTGAAGAGTTTGTTGATCTTCCTGATCAAACACACCTGATTCAGCTCAGCAGGTAATGAGCAGGTTTAATTGTAGTGTCAGAGCAGAGAAATCACCAAACTCTGCAGGAATCCGGCCCTGCAGGACTGGATTTGGACACCCCTGAGGTATGATGAGTGACAGGTGTGCAGAGTTCAAAACTCCAGAGGAGGATTTATGTGGCTGATGTTGATTGGTGAATGTTGTGACGTTGTTATCAGTGGCATTGTGGGATGCTTGGAATAGGAGTTTGGAATAAGGGTAGCCCTGTTGGACGGTGTGACACAATTGCATAGTGGTGTGACAATTTTGTTGTACCTGTGGGACTAATATGATGTGATATTAAATTTCCTGTTTGACCAAAACTGCTCCCCTGTAAAAAAAAAAAAAAAAAAAGAAAAAAGAAAAAGAAAAGAAAAAAAAGAAAAAAGAATTTGAAATACTTGTAACACACTTACAGTTACATTCTGTATGTACAGGTTCAAGTCTGCACTTCTCTTTTTTCTTGTCATTTCAACAAATACTATATTTTCAACAGAACAAGAGTAAAAACACGAAAGCTTTTTTAAAAAAGAAAATTAAAATGATAAAACGTCTCCTCTGCTTAAACATAAATGTGGTTTGTTTTAGTGAGCTATAAGTGGGAAGAAATTACTCCATGCTTTGGTTGTTTTATTATTGTGCAATATCACCTTTTGTTAATGATAACAAGCAATAAATAATGAAAACCATAGAGTTTCACTTTGTGTTGTTAGACTGTGATCTAAAACTCTGATGCACCATGGAGCACACATTCAGAGCTGTCACCAACACCCCAGGCATTCTGATTTGGAGAATTGAGGTAATTGGTAATTGAGTGTTTTCTAATGTTTCTTGCTTTTTGTGTTTCATTCTGTTCCTTTGCATTTCAATCTCTAACAAGCAGCAATTACTGCATATTATTCCACAGAAAATGGAGCTGGTTTTGGTCCCAGAGAAATCGTACGGAAACTTTTATGAGGGTGACTGCTATGTTCTGCTTTCTGTAAGTTTTTTTTTTTTTTTTTTCCTCAATTTACTAAGCAGTTAGGCCTCTTGAATCATTTAGTACATCCCTTAAAATCAAACTCTCTTAAGTGTTCTTGGCTTAGACATTAGAAAATGTAAGTATAGAAGCTTTACATTATGTACACTTTTACAAAATTTAAAAACATCTCTTACTCTAAACAGTCACTTTTGTTCCATCTGACACTTTTATTTTTAAGATAGAAAAAAGGCCTTTGGTCTATATCAGTGTTTTTTTTTTACTGTCATACTGCTGACTCAATTATACGTTTGCATGCTGTGTAGTTGCTGTTTTGTTTTCCATCTATTTTGCATGATCATACAAAGAAAACAATGACTCTGATATAGCTTCAATTTTCCTTCCTTAAACTGTTTTTCTTCTTTATCTTTTTGAAGCTTAGTCTTCCATGTTATGTCCTTCTTCTCCTCACTTCTATTTTGACCAGGGGTGTCAAACTCCAGTCCTGGAGGGCCAGATTCCTGCAGAGTTTGGTGATCTTCCTGATCAAACACACCTGATTCAGCTCAGCAGGTAATGAGCAGGTTTAATCGTTGTGTCAGAGCAGAGAAATCACCAAACTCTGCAGGAATCCGGCCCTCCAGGACTGGAGTTCGACACTCCTGATTTTGACTGACTGTACCATACTTATCAACTCCTCTTTCTTATTACAGCATTATCCACATATCTGAAACCATCCCACCACTCTTTCTCCCTCAGTCTCATTTTCACCTCTCTTTTACCCATAGACTAAGAAAGTGGGTGGATCCTTAGCCTATGACATCCATTACTGGATAGGATCTCAGTCTTCTCAGGATGAACAGGGAGCTGCTGCTGTTTACACTGTTCACCTGGATGACTTTCTGGGCTCCTCACCTGTTCAGTATCGTGAAGTCCAGCACTATGAGTCAAACACTTTCTGTGGATATTTCAAACAGGGCATTATGTGAGCAGCTTCAGACTTTAATTTTGTTTACAGCATTAAATGTTATTTATATATAACTTTTAAAGTACTCACTTAAGCAAATAGTCATTTTAAGACACCATATGTCTCCAATTTTCTATCTATCTATAAATATCACGTGAACTAGCCTATAGCAATCACATGTCAGTAGTCCAGTTCAGTCAAATACATTGGCTCTAAACACTACATGCAGACTGGTGAATTTAAACACTGTTCTAAAATGGTAAGACCCAGAGAGGTGACAGTTTAAGTCTGTCAGGTCACAAACACATCATTCAGACAATTAATAAAACTAATATTAGCTAATTAATAATTCTTTCATGCATTAAAATAGGAACAACACTAAAATAATTATATATTAATAATACTGCATGTTCAGTATTAGGAAACACTGCCTTGGTAAACTAAGGAAGGATTTATACTAGAGCTGTCAACATTAACATATTAAAAATGGTCTTCCATCCCATTTTTAGTGTTATATGATAACATTTGACCATGTGTGACACCCGTAAGAGAAAACATTCACTGCATGCTCCACACAAATCTACCCTGCAAATAACTTTTATTTTTAAAACTAAAAACTTTTATTTTATCAAGAGTTCCACCTGGAGATGATTTGAAATTAAATTTTACAAATTAAAAGATATAAAAGCCATTTTCTCCATGTATAACAATTTGCAGTAGACATAACAGGTCCCAGTTAGCATGGAACTGCAGGTGCTGCACATGATGAAATGTGTTAATACATTTATCACAATACAACTGAAAATTCAGATATAATGACTTCAACACTGCAGCAAGATAACTTAAAAATAACTAAAAGTTATGTCTGTTTCTCAGTGAGGGTCAGGGGGAAAACACTAAAATATGTCTGACTGAGTGTACTCTAGGACCAGAATTGGGAAACACTAACCTAAACTCACAGAAATGACAGCCAAAACGTTTTAATAGCCACATAAAAGGTAAATTCTTCACTGGCTAAGTGAACAGATAATGTAGAGCATTTGTTTCATCTGCTGAAAGAGACAGGAAGAAGGAACTGGATATAACAGATATAACATATCTAATATCTGACTTCAGGATGTCACTTCATGCAAAGATTATACAAGTACTTAAAATGACTTCCTGAAGATATTAAAATTAAAAAGTGTTAAAAACCTTTGGTGACCTAAATGGACTTTTAAAATAATATGAAACTATAATGCTTGAATGGTTCATTACGCAGGTTAAAATGGTTTTAAATAAAAACCACCTAAACATTAGCTGCCCTTTACACTGTGGTAATATTTCATGTCTTTTGCTGATCCTGCTTTTCTCCTCAATACTGTCAGCTAAGGGCAAACAAGAGGACAGACTAGCAAACAGAGCTAACAAACAGAACAGGGAAAGCCTAACAGACAGAACTAGAGAAGGCTACCAGATAATCCAAAGATAAAAACAAAGACGAGAAAACATTACAAACAGAGGCTAAGCTGCTAATCAGAGACAGGGCTGGAGCGAGGTCAGAACACAGGTAAGGCAACAGAAGTTTAGCAATACTTTGAAAAACATTGAAGTTAGCAAGCCGACTTTATGCGGGAAGTGAGAACAGCTGAGACGTAGGTTGTAAGGTTGTGATATGCCATGGAAATTGAAGGTAATGGATTTTAGGAAGTGTGGGAGGGTCTCAGAGTTAGAAAGGGAGAGCGAGCACTCCCTATCGTTTGTGCTTTCTGACGTTGTGATCTCATGGGGGATCCAAAATGGCCACCAAAATGGGAACAATGTCAACAAAGCACACGTACATCAATGGGAAAACATGTGATCTTTATAACAAGATCGACAGCTATACACTAGATCAGGGGTGTCAGACTCCAGTCCTGGAGGGCCGGATTCCTGCAGAGTTTGGTGATCTTCCTGATCAAACACACTGATTCAGCTCAGCAGGTTTAATTGTAGTGTCAGAGCAGAGAAATCACCAAACTCTGTAGGAATCCGGCCCTCCAGTACTGGAGTCCGACACCCCTGCACTAGATCTTTCTAAAACTCTGCACACTGGTGTAAAGACATGTCAGCCATATGAAATGAGTACAATAAAACCAGGATAAAGCAGTGGAAAGCCAGAAATCAGCGGTGAAGCTGAAGTTATGGAGACTGTACAATGAGCAGACCGATTGAGTGATTGTCAACATGTAGTCTATGGTGTTTTTTAAAAACCAATATTACAGGCCTGTAACTCATGATTGAATCATACTGATGGAATAAGACTAGTGTAAAACATGCTAAAACAATATTTTGCAGGATCCAGATTAGAAGCAGGTGATGCATGGGCCATGAAAATCCATGATAGGGTGCCTTGTCGTCGTACACCAACAGTTTTGTGTTCTCCTGATAAAGTTGATAAATTTCCATTTATTGTAGACTCTATAAAACACTATATATAGGCCTAATATAAACCTACATAATAGTACTACTAGACGTCTTTGGTCTAACAAATGGAATTCTAAACAAGAACTGTGCTCTGTGCTTTTGTACACAAATGGCGAAAAATTGGGTCAAAAATGTCAGCTGGTGGTTTTATTTTCTTTCTATAAAGTCAAGACTGTCTACCTGCAGCAAAGTGACTGTTTATTATACAACTTTGGCGATACGTTTTGAATTTTCCTTCCTGCGTAAATTGACTTAATTCTCAAAAAAGTGAATATTATAGGCTTACTTACATATGGAAGTATATTCCAGACCCCCTTTGCGTTTCTTTGTGCAGTTGTAACACGCACACGACTCTGGCATGCTGTACTTGAACAAATATATGTAAATGAATTATTGTGTGTGACATAACAAAAGCAATGCATGCAAAATAGATTGATCCTCCAGCTTTCTTTCCATATATGGACTGTTTTGTTTTTGTCTTTAGTTTTGAACCAGTTCTCCCGTTTTGATAATGGCGGCGATTCCTCCATGGAATCACAAAATCACGTGACCAGTGCTCACTCACCCTTACTATGAGCTATGTGGAGGGTTTACATAAGAAGGATCTGAACTGGCGAAAGGGCTTATGGGATATGTAGTGGCGTGAGCACGGGGAACTGCAGGATAAAGAGAGAAGCATGAGAGAGAGAGAGAGAGAGAGAGAGAGAGAGAGAGAGAGAAAGAAATAACTGAGCTATGAGTAATTGTTTAGCTTATGTCTCGTGCATTTTTTTACATGAAATTTTAGCAGAATCTCCATTAAGTGTTATGAGCCAGAAATTTGTAAAAAAAAAAAAAAAATGTTATTCTATGGTAGCAACAATACTCATTTCATGGTGTTTATAGCAGTAGACTGACTACATAGCTGTGGTATAGTGTAATAAAATAATAATAATGAAAAAGGTCATTAAAATGGCGTAATTTTATCAACACAAATGTTTCTCCAGATACAAAAATGGAGGAGTGGCATCAGGAATGAGACATGTGGAGACAAACTGCTATGACATTCGAAGACTGCTGCATGTGAAAGGACAGAGAAAAGTGACTGCAAAAGAAGTGAGGAGAACTGAAAAACACGTTTTTAGACTTCTCACAGTGCTGCAGGAAATAATGTTAGCAAGTGACAACATCTTAAATCTATACTAAATATCTAGTCCTCATTTTGAAAATGTTGAGATAATTGGTGTTTGAGAGTTCTTCACTTAACTAGTTTTACTAGGTAAACATGACTCACTGTATTGGCAACAAGCTAAATTGTCTGCCAATTTTGCTAAATAAATGTAGGTTAACATATAATAAACTTAGAACATTCTCAACGTGAGACATATTAGCAATTTATACTTGAATTAAGATGGATTCACTCGCTATGTGAGAACTACCAAGAGCAAATACATATATTGGCTGTTATGTTTGTTAGGTGGAGATTAGTTGGAAGAGCTTTAATATTGGTGACGTTTTTCTGCTTGACATTGGAAAGACCATCATCCAGTGGAATGGACCAGAGAGTAACAAACAGGAACGTCTTAAGGTTTGCATCTTCTGTATCACTTTATGTTTTGGTTTATATAGTTGTTTATATGTTTAGCTGTATAGTTGTTTAGTGTTGTAGTTCCTAACCCTGGTCCTGGAGCAACTCCATGCCGTTTACAGTTTTCTTTTCCTGCTCTAACAGTTTCTTCAACCGAGGAAAATTTTGTTAATTAGTTGTGCTGGGAGAAGGGAGTGCATGGTAGGGAGTGCTCCAGGACCAAGCTTAGGAACCATTTTTTTTTGAGTGTATACACAAGTATTGACCACTTAGGGCACAAATTCTCACAGCCTAGTGTGTTCACTAGTGTCTGTGTGTGTGTGTGTGTGTGTGTATATCACTGCACGAATGGGTTAAATGTGGAGGTCAAATTCCGTTGTGTGAAAATCACAGTGGCAAATTGGTTTATCTTCATTTTAATCATCTTAAATCAGGGTGAAACAGTGTGATCGAGCGGATTAGATCCAGGGTTAGAGTTAGATTTAAGTTCAAGTAAAGTCAAATTTATTTGTATAGCAATTTTTACAATTGATGTTGTCACAAAGCAGCTTTACAGAGCTGAAGTAATAACGATTTTAGGTTGCAGTGTAGAATTTAACTTTAATGTGAAAATTTTAGGCTACTTAGTAAAAAATGAGATTAGTTGAATAAGTCAAGGACAAGGTTGTTTTACCATGGTTAAATACAAAGTATTTACAGTGGACAATCCATATAAAGTTACTTAGGTTTTAAATGTTAGTTTCTTTCTGCACTGGAGATTAAGTAAAACTGCCCATTATTGATGCATGACTATTAATTGAATATTTTAATAACAAAAGGCTTTATTCCAAAACACAAACAAAACAGACTGTGGCTGTGATGACTTGAACTTGATTTGACAAAGACAAACATGATCTGTTGGCGAACAATGACTGAAAAATAGTATGGAAACGCGAGGGAGTTAAATAACAAACAAAGATTGGGACATAATGAGACAGCAGGGCTGAGGGATGACATGACATAATGGTGGGGGCTGGAGAGAAGATGTGAACAAGACAAGTGGACAAGATAAACAGAGCACATGGAAAAACATAAACAGAAAGCACATGACAGGACAGAGGTGGCAGGGTTACATTTACACAATGGCACAATGTTACTATTGATATTACTATTACAATTGCAGGTGCTTTCTTTAAGCTTTGTCTAAAAATATTATTCTTTCTAAAAACTACATTCTTTAATCATACACTCTGCTGTTCGACAAATGTCCACTCCACTTCTCTTATGGTTTCTTGACAATTTTTCTTGAAAATCATAATGATGTGTGTTGATAATAAAGGGCATGATGTTGGCTAAGGACATCCGTGACCGTGAAAGAGGAGGAAGAGCTGAGATTGGTGTGATTGAAGGTGATGCAGAAAGGAATTCTCCAGTCTTAATGGAGGCTCTAACTAGTATACTTGGTGAGCGACCTGCTAATCTGCCCAGTGGAACGCCAGATGATATAGCTGACCAGGAGCAGATGAGCCAGGTTACACTCTACCAGTAAGTAGATCAGATTATCAGTTCCTCTATCTATACCTTTAGTAATATGCCACCACTAGATATTGCAGATGGCTGGCATATTTGTTAAATATGGCATGTTTTTGTCAAATTTAATTACCAAAAAAGGGACCATTCCTATAAGTATGCAACTACAGTAGTCTGGTACCAAAATATAGAATGTTTGCTTTGTGTACATTTTGTAGAGTGTCTGATGCTGATGAAGAAATGAAGGTGACAGAGGTTGCAACCAGACCACTTGTAAAAGACCTGTTAAATCATGATGTAAGTTATTTATATTATCACATACAATGAGTGAAAACACTTATAGTTTCTTAACACATTTACCAACGTCTGACAAGAATTCTTATAGATTAGGCTTAATTTATAGTGTAAAGACCTACGACAATGTTAGCTCGTTATCACTAAAGTGGAAGACATTTAATGATGTATCTCAAAGATGTTTATTTACATTTTAGGATTGCTACATTCTGGACCAAGGAGGAGTAAAGTTGTTTGTGTGGAAGGGAAAAAGAGCCAACAAGGCAGAGAAGCAGGCAGCTATGTCCAGAGCTCTGGTGAACTCTTCTTTTTCAATACATTTATTCTACAGCTATTAATGAGCATCTCTGAGTGATACAGTAGCTTGCATTCTTTCATTTATAGAACATACCTACAACTTTGAACATTTGATTTTTTTATTGTGAAGTAAACAACAAATAGGACAAAAATTCAGTATGGATAACTATTCACCCCCTAATGTCAGTACTTTGTAGAGTCAACTTTTGTGGCAATTACAGCTGCAAGATGCTCTTGATAAGTCTCTGTGAGCTTGCTGCTCTGGCCACATGGTTATTGTCCATTCCTCCAGGCAAAACTGGTCCAGCTCTTTTAAATGTGTTTAGCACCATCCATCTTCCCCTCAGACCAGTTTCTCAATCCCTGCTGCTGAAAAACATCCCCATAGAATATTGTTGCCACCACGTTTCACTGTGGGGATGGTATTCTTGGGGTCATGAGATGTGTTGGTCTTGCCCCAAACATGTTTTCCTTGGTGGCCAAAAAGTCTCACCTGACCAGAGCACCTTTCTCCATACATTTGAGGAGTCTCCCACATGCATTTTGGCAAACTCAAAACAAGCCTTCCTATTTTTGTGTGTCAGTAAAGGCTTTTTTCTGTCCACTCTTCCATAAAGCCCAACTCTATGGAGTGTATGGCTTATTGTGGTCATATATAGATGGATACTCCAGTCTCCTTCAGGGTTACTTTTGGTCACTGTGCTGCCTCTCTGAGTAATGCCCTCCTTGCATGGTCTGACAGTTTTAGTGGGCGGCCCTCTATTGGCAGGTTTGTTGTGGTACAATGTTCATTACATTTGTTGTTAATGGATTTGATGTTGCTCTGGGGGATCAGCAGAGATTTTGATATTTTGTATTACCCAACCCTGACTTATATTTCTCAAAAAACCTATCTCTGACTTGTTTGGAGATCTCCTTGGTCTTCATTGTGTTGTTTGGTTAGTGGTGCCTCTTTCTTAATGTTGCTGCAGCCTCTGGGACCTTTCAGAAAAGGTGTGTATATATACAAACAGATCATGTGACACTTTGATTGAACAGAGGTGAACTTCATTTCACTAAGCATGTGATTTAATGTTTAGTAATTGGTTGTACAAGAACTTTTAGGGGCTTCATAACAAAAGGGGTGAATTAAGGAATACATGCTGTAATGTAACAAAATAGGTAAAAAGCCAAGTGATGAATACTTTCGCAATGCAATGTATGTCATTAGACATTGTGAATTATAAATGAAACTATAAATCCCTCAGGCTGCATTTTATATATTATAATACTGTGAAAATGTATTGGTCGTGAATTAACTGCCATATTTTATATTCAGTACAAGTAAAGTGGCATTTCAATTTATATTTATACAGTCACATACTCTGAAATGTTGGATCAGTACATTTGAATAGATGTATTCATCTTGCAGGAGTTCATTAAGCTGAAAGGTTATCCTCACTCCACTAATGTTGAAGCTATGAATGATGGGGCAGAATCAGCACTTTTTAAACAACTTTTCCAGAGCTGGCCAGTCAAAGATCAGACAGTAGGCATGGGACGCACACACACTGTAGGGAAAGTAGGTATGTGTCTTACTGTATCATTTGTCTTTATGGATTGCTTTATTGACATACAGAATGTACTAAAATAACAAACAGCACACAATATTGGCAGTTACTGGGCATTTTATGTGGTACCACATCTACCACAGTTACTGACTGTAGCCTATTTGTTGCTGGACAGGGGTCCAATCCCATTCAATGCTATTCATTAATGGAAAGGGACCATCATGATCAGATATTAAGATACTGTTCTGGTAGCTTCTGCATTCACAATTCTAAACAAAACAGTGAAATGAACAAGTTTATCAGAAACAATGGAGTTTGTGGAATAGTTTAATAACAACAAATATCCTTCCATTACTGAACCTGTTATCAAAACATATAGACAGAAGATAGATGACGACCAACTTTGGGTGGAAAAATATGAGCTCTAAAGTCTAACCGTATACCTATAAAGTGCCTTGACAATATGTTTCATTCATTGGCAAGTAAGAGTATAGTGTAGCTGTTCCTGATACACTTTCACCAGCACTATAGACTCCCACAACCATGTTAGTATCAGTGTTGTGTTGAGAATGTACCTCAAAAAATGTGGTGGTCCCTTTCCATTGATGGACAGGGTAGAGAACTACAGTCCAACCAGTCAGAGTGGACAGTAGTCAGTAACTGTAAACCTATAGCACCTATATGGTAAAATATGACTATTTTGTGTGCTGTTTTGTTTTATATACCCTTTGTGGATTGAAATGCATTATATGGATGAGAAACCTTTGATTTCTGAACATATGCATGTTGCTAAATGGTGTGTGCTTGTAGAAAAAATGTAAACAGAATACACAGTCATACCAGAATATTATGACCACCTTAACCATGCATTTGCTTCACAGGCCCAATGAAGTAACAGTGTTACCTCAGTGGTGATCCCTGACACTTTCATCAGTGTTCCTGTGTTCATTATAGAGGTTAACTGGTCCACTGTGATGTGTTGATTGCTCTGTAGCACTCACCAAAGTTGTTGTTTTGCTCTGGCATCAATAGCCAATGAGGCACCAGTGTTATGCCATTTGGAGGCACACAGTGTATGAGAAGTCCATTCTCAGAACAGTTTCACAATGATGGATCTTGAAAATCCCACAAACTTAGTAGTTTCCAAGATGCTACCATCCTTCACTTGGAACCCTATTATCATGTCCTATAGTACATCAGTCAAATTGTGTCATGATGATTGTTTCCCAGCAAGCATGTTACTGACAACACTGCTATATTCTTGCAATGTTGATGCATTGTTGTGATGAGATTCTGTGCTTGTTGGGCGTGTACTCTGACTGGTATGCTTGCTTATTTATGTGTAGCAAACCCTGTCACATGGCATCTCTGATGTTCTGGGCTATGTTCATTCTAAACCAGGGGTGGTCATAATATTCGGATATGACAGTGTATTAAACAATGTCCTAATATAGATTTGTTAAATTTTCAAAAAGTTTTTACTTTACTTTTAAATGTGGAATTGAGATAAACGTCTGGAAAAACAGCTGTAATATTGATGGATTGATGGTTGTATTGATTAATTTATTGGTACACTGAGCTCACAATTGAATGTTTTTTTAATACTAATCAGCTAAAGTTGTTCAAGAGAAGTTTGATGCCACAACAATGCATGTGATGCCCCAAGTTGCAGCTCAAGAGCGTATGGTGGATGATGGCACTGGAGAAGTGAAGGTAAGGAACATCAGTAAAGATAGAACAAACATGAGAATGTCATCTATATAAAATAGAAAAATTCAAATGAAGAAAATATGAAACGCTTCATGTCCGATGTTTTGTTCATATCTTAAGGTGTGGAGGATTGAAAATTTGGAAATGGCCGAAGTAGACCCGAAAACGTATGGCTACTTCTATGGAGGTGACTGCTACATAATACTCTATACCTATGAAGTTCATGGAAAGAAGAACTACATCCTTTACATATGGCAGGTAAAGAATTGAAATTGTAAGTGGCGATAGTGTTTCTGAAAGTAAATATCATTATTAATGGCAAGATATGGACAAACAGTCCATGTATGGAAAGAAAGCTGGACGATCAATCTATTTTGCATGCATTGTTTTTGTTATGTCACACACAATAATTCATTTACATATATTTGCCTGTTCAGCTCACACAAGATTCACCTCATTCAGTCAAGCTGAATTTAACAAGAGTGTTTCAGCCTTTTGAAAGAGACATAGTAGAGTATAGCCAATCAGACCAGAGACCATTTGCATATATCAATCATAAAGGCAGAGTAATAAAAACAAATGAGATGTCATGCAAATAAAAATGGAAATTATTATATAAATGGATTCCAGCATAAACCCACCAACCATATTGTACGAATTATGTAAGAATTAAACCCTTAAATTATTGTTAAGCAACTGATACATGTGATCCCTTTTGATCCCATTTGATCCCTTTTTGTACACAGTGTGAGTCTGTGCCCAGCATCATAAAAATGATTATTTATTTTCCCCTCAGGGTCGTCATGCCTCTCAGGATGAGCTGGCAGCTAGTGCCTTTCAAGCAGTGAATCTTGACCAGCAATATGGCGGAGGGCCTGTTCAAGTGAGGGTTACAATGGGCAAAGAGCCGCGTCATTTCATGGCTATTTTCAAGGGCAGGATGGTTGTCTTTGAGGTATTTTTTCCTGGGATAAGATCAAATCATATTCCTTATATTTATTTTCTTCTGCTATGACATGTTTTGGGCAATTCATTTCATTTGCATATGAATTAAAGCTCTGACACTATACAATTAGCTAGCAGTTTTAAAGTTGCATTGATATTAAGTAGCATGGCATAAGATATCCATTCAGCATATTCCATCTAAATCTAAGCAAAAGGATGGAGGATGGATGGACAGTTCATTACATATAGCTGTAATATACAGAGCCTGCTTAGGTTTTCATTAATGAACTGCACGACCATTACATTGTTTATTACTTGTCAGAAATGTGTATGAAAATAAGGCTTTTATCAGTATCACCCTCAATTATTTTTTTGTAATGTTAAAGTCGAGAGTTATTTTGGAATTTTTTTACTTTTATAATATACTTTCATTTTCAGGGGGGTACCTCAAGAAAAGGAGGCTCAGATCCAGAGCCCCCAGTTCGCCTGTTTCAAATCAGTGGCACCAACCTTTCCACCACTAAAGCTATAGAGGTACCAGCTCTAGCAGCTTCACTCAACTCCAATGATGTATTCTTGCTGAAGAGCCAAGGTGCCATCTACCTATGGTACGGCAAGGTGAGCAGCCATGAAAAATCTTCTAACTGTAGTGACTGCACTACAGTGACTACAAAGATGTGATCTTAAGTTCTGACCAGTCATCTTAGTTAAGGTAAATGGGGGCTAGTATGTTCCTATAAACTGTAGAGCTTTTATCAGTGGATGCTTTTCCTCTGTAACATTGAATAGATGTTGACATAATGGCCATTCTAGAAATTGTCCTAACAATTCTCCATGGATTTTGTGTTATGAATGCATGTTCTGGTCCAGTCCAAAGGTAGTCTAGTTGTAAACAGTTGGTGTTTAACAAGTTTATATAAGTATATAAGTTTTTCATTAGCAAATGAGAATACAGACTTAGAGGGAAATCAGAAATCATATTTACATAATTTTTCACTTCTCTGTAATCTAGTGTTGATAGTTTATGACACATTTTGACGTGCTGTGAATGATGAAAATGAATAAAACCTTGCTGCTACAGGCAGCCCCTTCAGACAGCAGCAGGGCTTGTTGAAGACTGATCTTGGATCAAGTACTCCTATATTTATGATATAATTTTGTGTTTCTGTTGGCACAGTGTATAAGTCGTCATTTTATTATTTGATTGTTATCTATATGTTATTAAAAATAGATCAGGTTATGAAGATCTGATATGGTTTACTTGTGGGTACAGTGTCAGAGTTACTTGGCAAGATTGTAGGCATTGTTACAATATGTCTTTGTGCTACCACAGGGTTCAAGTGGGGATGAGAGAGCCATGGCTAAAGAGGTAAGCACTGTCCTGGGACGAGGCTCGTTTTCTGCAGAAATCATGGCCGAAGGTCAGGAACCTGTTGAATTCTGGAACTTTCTGGGTGGAAAGGCTCCATATGCAAATGACAAAAGGTAAGACAGTCCCACAATCATTAAGTCATTTAGTCAAAAATAATGCCATCCTTAACCTAATGTGTTCAGGGATGTCACTAAAGATTTATGGATGGTGGCGTAAGTCTTTTTATTGGGAGGTATAAGTGTCCTGCAGTAAACAGAAAGTTGATTTAAAAATGGCTAATAGGTTAAGTTAGTAGTTTGTATTACATTTACAATTTATGATTTAGTATAAAATAATATCTACACACAACACAAATCAAGCAAATGATATACTATAAATATCCCTACATATGTTATTAAATACAGATTGATATTTGTAAATTTGTACAGCTGGTGTAGTCAGAGTGATTTTGTATTCCCTTTTAAATGATTAATAACCAGTTTTATGGTAATCTGATATGGACATCAGACAATACAAATACATTTTCTCAATTAAATTTAGTCTCACAAAACACAAAAACATTCAGAATATACTGGATGCTGGACACTTTGTAATTTAGTAAATTGAGTCAGTTTGTGTATAGCACTACAAAGATTTTAAGTTAAATAAATAAAAATTGGGGTTGTTTTCATTCCTTCACTTTGCGTAATACATCAGCCTGACAGCAGTATTGGTGTCTGCTTTTTCCAAAGACTACAACAAGCTGTTCTGGATCATCAACCACGTCTCTTTGAGTGCTCCAATAAAACAGGTCGCTTTATTGTCACGGAGGTAACCCAGTTCACTCAGGATGATCTCAATGAAGATGATGTAATGCTTTTGGACACATGGGATCAGGTATGTTTACTGTACAGTAACAGTGTACATGTTTACTCCTCAGGTGGTAGTTTTATATCAGAATCTGTAACGTCCCAGACATTTGTTTGGAACATTCTATCTACATTAAGCACTAAGAATTTATTTGGAATACCTGCACATCTACACATTTATGCAATTTTATAATCAGCCATCTCTGAGGCAGCCTTCACTGATTCGTAGCATGGATTCCACACAATGTTGGAAACATTCATTTGAGATTCTGGTCATTGTTGACATGATTGCATCATACAGTTCTTGTAGATTTTTAGGCTCCCATTCATGCTGCAAATCTGCCATTCTACCACATCCCACATTTATGAGATTCAGCTCCAGGGATTGGCAAGGCCACTGAATTAATTGTCATGTTCATGTAACCAGTTTGAGATGACTTTTTGTGACATTGTTGTCTTTTGAGATGCTTTCCAACATGGTGTGTTGTCATGCTGAATTAGCCATTGGAAGATGTGTAAATTATGATCATGAAGAGATGCAAATGATGCAATGATACTAAAACAGACAGTTCAAAAGATTGTAAGTATTAATGGGCCCAAAGTGTGGCAAGACAATATTCTCCACATCAATTACACTGCCTCTACCATGCTGGATTGTTGACAAATGGATGGTTGCTGAATCAGCTTTGTGTTCTTGGCTGACAGATGTAGAACCCAATGTTTTCTTCTATTGTAGCCCAGTCACCTCATGGTTTGATGTGATGCTTTTTTGCTCAATATAATTATACAGAGTGGTTATTTGAGTTACTGTGGTCTTTCTGCCAACTCATACCAGTCATACCATTCTGTTTGTCCCTCTCATTAACAAGGCTTCATCTGCAGAACTGCTGTTCACTGGTTGTTTTATTTTTACATCAAGTTGAGAACTCCAGATAATGCTGTGTGTGAAAATCCGAAAAGCAGTTATAGAAAAACTCAAAACAGCTCATCTGTCAGGCTTGAAATCACTGAGATCACATTTTTACCCTTTCCTGAAGGCTGATTATTACCAGAACATTATGAGAAACTGCTGGCTTCTATCCTCATTGCTTTACAGATTGCACTACTGCTACACAGTTATATTTAATAAATGTACAACACAGGACCATGATCTGGATGAAGTGGTCTCAGAGGGTGATGATGATTATGATGATGAATTTGTAAATGAATCATTTGAAATAATAAATAAATATCTTTTCTAGAATTTGGTTGTTTCAAACAATGACCTTAACATGTCGGTCAGCGTTACTCTTGGACTTTTTCAGGTATTCCTTTGGATAGGAAATCAGGCAAATGAAGTAGAGCGTCAGGAATCTGTGGTCACATGCCAGGAATACCTGCGCACCCACCCTGGAGCCCGCGACTGTGACACTCCTATTCTGCTTATAAAGCAAGGATTTGAACCTCCCACGTTTACCGGCTGGTTCACTGCCTGGGATCCCACAAAATGGAGTGTAAGTTGGATATACACACCCTGTTCAGTGCTGTCCAAAATTAGAATTCCTATTGGACAATATTTTATTCTGAATAGTATCAAATATGTTCTATGCAGCTGTGTGATTGCTGTAAGAATATTAAAACCCAGTCATTTGTTTACATATCTTCCATCATTTTGTGAGTTACTGAAAGTGAAATGATCACACTGCACTGGCAGATAATGGTACTTGTTTCAAGATATAATGATTGAAGGCAGTAAAATGTATCACTACAGTGTATATGTATAATCTTCTGTGTTCTGTATATTGTACACTGAGAAACACTGTGATACCAAAGACTTGGCCAATAAAGCTTTCTGATTTTCATTCTGATTAGCAAGATATGTTTGCTTTATAAAATTAGATGAAGAAGGTAGAGAAGTAGCAAAGGGTCACTAGTTTGATCCCCTGAACAATAGGACATGGCTGAAGTTACCTTGAGCAAGGCACCTAATCCTCAACTGCTCACAGGGTGCCATGGGTAGGGCTGCACACTGCTTCAGGCTTACTGCCCCCTACTCTGTGTATTTCACTGATAGGTTAAATGCTGAGGTCAAATTTATTTTTGTGCACAAGCACACTATCAATGAGTGTCCCCTTTCACTTTCATAATAGTATGACAACAGTTTGATAATGAGGAATATATGACATGGTGCTGACATTTAAGATGTCTTCATTTGCTATTTGTTAAGACATTTTTAGTGATTTGCTCACAACATATACTGACTGTGCTCTACCAGGGTGGAAAGACCTACGAGCAACTGAAGGAGGAACTGGGAGATATTACCTCAATAGCAAGAATTGCAAATGTATGATATTTTCATTATAATTCACTAATTTTTCATTCTTATTGCAATAAAAAATTAATGCCCTTGGGTTTCTTCAGATTACTTGTGTGAAGTTATCTAAATTCTCATTATAGGAGATGACAGCTAACCAACCAATTGTGGAAAACAAGACTTTTCAGTTTTATCCACCTGAGAAGCTGGTTAACAAAAAACGAGAAGAATTGCCAGATGATGTGAACCCTACACAGAGGGAGGTGGGTGACAGTGTAGCACATTCATTACCTCTGAATCCAGTTTTACAGATAATGGCAGATAATGGAAAGCTATCATAACTCAACATGGATCTAAATATCACACAAATTAAATTACCATCAAACATTAGTATAACACTACATCAGAATAATTTCATGTGATATATCAGTAACACATTTGATCACATTTACTCCAGCATGATTTGTCACTTCATATATAAAGACAACATATACAAACTCTAGCTCTGTTTATTCACTGTCAGGAATTGATGTGTCTATAGTTTTAAATGGCTGGTGTTTTATTCATTTAACATATTTTTGTTTTCACAGAAACATCTCTCAAATGAAAATTTCAACAAACTGTTTGGAATGTCCAAAGAACAGTTTTTCAGTTACCCACAATGGAAACAAAGCAATATCAAGAAGAAATTTGGGTTATTTTGAAACGTCTGTCAAGATAGATGTGTTTGAAAGGACAATTTTTATCTTCCACATACTTTTATAACAAAAAAAAATTACTTTGCTTTAACACAAAGATGTGTGCTAAACCGCAGTCTGTCAGATATATTATGCTTGTGTGTGTTATAGTAGTGATACAAACATTGTGAACATACTACAGTGTAATTACATTCTAGAGTTAAATTCAGATGGGCTTAAATCACTCAAAACAAATTCAGATGGGCTGTTATAGACTATCTTTGTATACTGAATCATTGGTGCAGTAAAGATATCTCTGTGATGTTTCTTTTAGGGTTATTTATTTAATTAAAGCTGTGATTTCAGATATTTCAGAAATACTTTCTAAACAGCTGAAAACATTAATTGGAAACGTGGTCCTTTCAGATCACAGGCTAAATACTAAACGGCTAAATGCTGTAATATTTTGGATTCTTTTAAGTTTTAAAATCAAGTTGACATCAAAATTGTTTTTTTAGTGTTGCTTCATGTCCTTGGTCATATTCAGCATAATTAATTGTGCCATATATTTTGTAGTCTTTTATCAAAGTATATAGACTTTTTCCACCTCTACAAATTACTTTTTGAGATTTGTTCTCTTCACCATGTAACCATGGTTGGAACAAATATTAACAAAAATATGTCATGTTGTCCTGCTCCATTTACCACACCCTTATCTATTAAACAAGAACACTAAGCCAACTATTCCATCAAATTCTTATGAATAAAATTTCCTACAATTCATTTCTGACCAAATGTTTCACATTATTTCCCATCTAGAAGGCATTTTTTTTCAGTTCATTTTGTTTTATTTAAACAGTTTACTGATCTCTAGATTGAGGGAATGTGAATTTGATTAGGGTGAAAATGCCCAAATGTGGTTTTACCTACCTGGTTTAAACCATTTAAAAGCATCTGGTTTTACCTTTTTCCTGAAACGAGCTGTTTTGCTTTTTATGGTGAGCTCATTAACTTTTTTTTAACAATCTCTGCTCTGATTGAATGTTTACACCTGGGCAGCACACTTACACTGGAAAAAGTGAGAAAAGTGGTGAGAAATGAAAAAATGAACATACAAAAGGAAGATAATTATTGATGATATGTAAGTGTGCAAGATTATGTACAGTAGGTTAGTGAAGAAAAAAAGTGTTGGACTGAATCATTGGTGTGGGTATTTGATTTGTCTGACCTCACTTGGGAAATAAAATCATAATGATGCATGAGCTCTGCTCAGCATGGCTTGTTTATAGCCCACATGTAACAGGAAAAAAAAGATTGTTTTTTTTTAATCCAGTGTCTGCAGGGAGTTGTATTTGCTAATGGGGATATTTTGTTTGCTTTTTTATTTATTTATTTATTTATTTTTTCAAATTTGTTGATGCTGATACTGTGTTGGTGCCAGAAAACCTTTGTTAAATGACACAGCTTCTCCAAAAACAAGAAGATATCTGAGAGAAAATAGAGAAAGATGAGAGAGAAGAGGTGCATGATATGGAAGTATGTAATACAGGATGTGAGTGAACAGTAAAGCTGTTATAAATTGAATGGATGATGCTGAGAAGACCATTGTCTGACCTCACATAGGAATTGAATCTGTAATGGTGGCCGACCTGATTGTGGAATTGGTTTGTTTCTTCAACTTTTTCTGTACAAAGGAGAAAATGTCCGTTTATTACATTGATGGAATGCGAGTTCAGTACCAAACTATCCTTACCCAACTATGCCAAGGTAAAAACAATTTTCCATTGTTGGAGCCCTTAAAGGAAATTAAAATTAATTTTGATTCCTGATTCATGTCTACATTAAGATCAACTGACTTAACAGAATCGTTTAAATTGTTTTGGCTTCGTACTGCAGTTGTTTTAGATCACCAGTGGATTGAGTCAAAGCTATCTCAGCATTAATTTAAAGCTTTTATCCAGTAAAATAAACTGAAGATAAATATAATTTTATTGATGTATAAACAGTACATGCAGTTTTACGTACACTTATTATTCTTTAGGACTGTTGTACAGTATTATGAAGTGTCAGTATGCATGGCTCAGGTCAACACGATGGTCAAAATAAGATCATCTATCAAAATGCAAATATCAGTAATTATGACAGCAATAGTCAAATCCAAACATGTAATCATCAAACCATCTGGAAGAAACATTCTCAGCAATAACAACTGACCTGAACTTGAGTGTTTAATATGCCAGTGCTTCACACTAAGATGTAAATACTAAAGTATACATTATAGCCAAAAATGTTTACTCTTCACCTACCTTTGGAAATTGCACTAATTTATAGATTTAATATAAACCATGTCTCAGATCTTTTATGTTTCTCTTCTCAGCCTTTTAGGAAAAGACCCAAAATAACATAACAAATTTCCATGGGTGTTGGCATTTCAGTTCACCATTTAACACTGATTTTATTGGACTTTACATGCCTTAATATTGATCACAATGGTTGTGCTAAAGCATTTTTTAATCATATAAATGGAATTAGCAAAATATAACTTATAATTTTTACTAGTAATGGGTTATGGACAAAACTCCAATGCCACCAACTGTTTGTTCTGTGCTATGCTTGTGTGTGCATAAGTGTTGCTTACATGTACTCCTATGAAACCTTGACAACACCTAAAAAGGAATGGGTCACTCATAATTATACACAATTGCTTACTTGCCTCAGATGTGATTGAATAGCGAAAACAAGTTTGGAGCTAATTTTACAAAACAAACACCAGAACTCAATAGTCACCTAAATAGTGCAGCTGTGTCCATCACAGTGCAGCATCACAATCTCAACTCATCACAACCGGATCTTAACATAATGTGTGTAGCTGAATTCTGTGTACACAATCTTGGACCATCAACTTGAACAGAAAAATATTTTACAATATTTATATATTTTAATCACAACTCAGGTATATCACATTTCAAATAACCTTTGTAAATTTAAGCAAATAGAATTTGCTACAACTCACCTCAATGCAAATTCAAAATTAACTGATGAAGGAACTTTCCACCTGTCTGACAGGTTAGATGATGTATATAGATGATATGCTTTAAGTCTAACCTTTTTGCCTTGTATGGAAATACTAGTTTTCATTTAAATTTCAAGAAATATGAAAACCTGTCAGCCAATCAGGAAAGAGCATTTCATGTTTCTGAAGTATAATATGCTGTAACGTGTATGATCTTGGCTTCCATAAAAAGTGTTAAACAGTGTTAAAATTACATGTTAAAATTAGACTTCTTAATTAAGATGTTAAAATTGGATATCAATATGTTAAAATTACATGTTAAAATTGGATATCAATATGTTAAAATTACATGTTAAAATTATATGTTAAAATTGGACATCTTAACATGTTAGAATTACATGTCAAAATTTTTTAAATTAAAATATAAAATGAGCAGAATTCAAACATTGAGATGAAAACAAAGTTTATTTTAACAAAAGCGTGATCAATGACTTATATAATAATAATAATAATAATAATAACAACGCATTTTTTAGATGGTCGTTTAACTCAGTTTGTGTAGTATGAACACAGTTTTACTGACAGTATGAAATACAATTCGGCACTAAAACACATTTCTATGGAGTCTTCTATGGGAAGAATATTTTTATAAGCTAAAATATATGACAGTCACCATTTAATCTGGGAAAGAGGCTTTAATCATCACATCCCTGACTTTGTTGTCATGCTGATGTAACACACAGTACAGAGAGTGACGTTGGTGAACTCAGAGCGACGCATCACACACGTACTCTTAACAACAGGCCGAGAGCAGGCAGACACAGCACTTCAGCGAAAGTCAGGGAATATCCCACCGATAAACAGGTAAGACAAGATAATACTTCAATTACGTTAATAATTTTAGCCAAATAAACTGACAAATGATGTGCTTTTGTTCGAAATCCAGAAATATCAGCGTTATGGCTGAGTGTTAGCAGAAAGTCTAACTGCCAAGTCAGAGCTAGCGGTTAGCTGCTTGTTTGTTTGTATTAGCTCGCTAACATTAATTTACCAGACATTAATTTTTTCTACTCATGTTTCCATAATCTGCTATCCACACTAATACAGTGGTTAGACTGTTGAGCGAGTAAGAACACTTGGTTAGACACTTAACAGTAATTTCGAAGCAACTGGACTAGCTTAGCTTGCTAACGTTAGCTCGCCTTGATAAGAACTGTAAACCTTGTAGGTTGCCATGTCCCCAACAATTCTCCAGTACAATCTGTGAAAGATAGTCGCCATACACAAACTGAAACTAGCCAAAAATCTAAAACATCCAATCACAGACATTAGAAGAAGCTTTAAAAGGTATACTGCTCTTAAATATTTTTAGGTTCTTCATTTCCCCATTCTGTTATGATTTAAATGTTTAGTATGATTGTTTTGTCTGTCTTATCTATATTATTATTATTATTATTTATCATAATAATAATAATAATAATAATAATAATAATAATAATAATAATAATAATTAATATGTTGGTATGCCTTTGAAGCATTCAAAATGCTATTATTATTCATGTTTGGGAATAAAATACCTACATTGTATTACACTGTATGTAATACAATGCATTTTGTCTTTTAGCATCACTTTCCAATCAGTCATAAACACAATATATTTCCTTAAGACATTTTCATCAAATGCTTCATTGTCAGCTGTTCCTTTTTTGTTTTTATTCCATGTTTTAACGACCTAATTATACACTAATTAGGCAATTTAATCCTTTCCTACGATGTTATTTATAATAGCGCTTTGGCAGCCATGGTGTATTTTAAAAGTAGCCCAAACAGCTGCGGTTGCATTTTCAAAACAACCAATTTTAGCGGAAAAACCTTGAACCTGGCAACTCTTGACTGTGTATGATTATAGAGAGCAATCATATTTTAAGGTAAATCTTTACGAAAGTGTATTTCCGAATATTGAATGTAGTTAAGGGCAGTTCGGGTTGGGTAGTCTAGCTGCTTTGTCTCTGAGCTCATCAGACCGAAATGGCAGCCCTGTAACACCAGCCTGTCAAATGCAATTCTATAATAGTTAGCTAAGCTAGCTAGCTAATGTTCTCAGAGCTAGCCAGCTAGCATAACATATTCCCTGGGTTAACGCCCACTGTACTCTTTTCATACTGATGTAACTGTTGCGTTATATCAGTAAGAGTACATGTGTGAACAAATAATATATGCTATTTAGAGTTTGTATGTTGTGGACTAAACATCTGATTATATGCTAGCTACGATACATGCTAACGAGCTGTCTTTCACAACAATCGAAACATTGCTGTGTTGAGAAGCTATTTGCCAAGTAAAGGTCTTATTTTGTTAAAATTAGAACACGCGACTATTTACAGAGGTACTGTCCCGTTTCAGACAATGAGCGATTTATATTAATGTGTTATCAGATTTGAGAGGAGAATCACTGCAGAACTGTAAGTTCTACAATGTGTTAAACTTCAGGCTCTGTGCCCAGATGACAATTGGTAAACAAAGTAGTTTATGTAACTGAATTAGTCTGGTCTTAGGGTCCAGCATGGACAAAGTTTGATTGTTTGCAACATACCTGCAGTTGCAATTGCTGACCGAGACCTTGAATTGCACATGAGAAAGCTTGAGACTATGTGAGAGACACAAAAGATGACAAAGTCAAAGTTTATGGTCTAAAACAATATTAAAGTTTACTTGAAAATTGTTTCAGCATTAGATATATAAAAGGTAAAGACATCTAGTAAGCTACAAATAAATTGTATACACAGGGCAGCTCCTCGCCTCATCTTAACACAGCATTTATACCCGAGTGCAGCTTAAATTTCAATCAAACTAAAAACATTAGCAATCAATATGACTATGTTAATTGGTCTAGTTAACATCTTGATCAGCTCAGGTGGTATAACCATCTCATCTCATGGCTATAAGACAGCAGTCTGAAAGGTATAATCAACTCCAGAAGCTTGAGTCATTATGATGCATCTAAAGAGAGTACTGTATATATTTCAACAGATATCCCCCTTATATTATTAAATATCAATTTATTACATTAGGAAAAAATATAACTTGTAAAATAATTTGTAAAATAAATAACATTGCAGGGGTATCTCTAATTACTCCCCTTCCATATGTGTACATGTGTGTATACCAGATGTAATAAAATGTAAATTGATTACTCATATATAACTCTATCCTGAATGAAATGCAATCTAGATTGGTTTGTTATATGGCAGTATACCTTGCCCTCTAGATAGGGCGGTAGAAATAGATAATGGTTCTGTATGTACAAAGGTATGTGTAGTATAAGTGTTTGTACCCTTCTGTGAATTAAAACAAGTTCAAACATTTAGCTAGTTTTGCTACTCTTTTAATGTGGCAGATCCTTCATACAATTAAGATGTAAATAAATAAAGTAATGACACAGGAGGTGTCTTGATGCATGTAACACTGCCACAAGTGTTAGCTTTATATATTGCTCACACTTTAAGAACATAAGCCAACATTGGATATGCTAGTAATTTCAAACAAAACTGCAGTTAATTGTCAGTAATTTTAAACAAAAAATAATTGCAAACTAATACATATCACATTGGGATGCCTGTATTTTAGGTGCAAGACAAATTTTGATTAGTTACCTCCTTTTATATTAAATTTGAAATGAATAATTACTTTGCTTGCAGACTTATTTTGCACATTGACAGTGTTATGCTGTTCTCAATTTTTTGAGAAGATTTAGAGTTTGTGCTTTTGGACATTTTTACTATTGTACTTAAAGCTATTTATATGTGTCAAGTGTTCAATGTTAACAGCAGAAAGAAAACATTTTGCTAACTGTGATTGGTGCTGATGAGCACTAGTCTTGCTTAGTCCTGTCCTCCTCAAATCTGGCAAAAGAAAAGGGCAGAAAAATATTTCAAAATCTTTCAACAGAAGAGACCAACATAATTGCCTTGACAGTTCATAGTAGTTTAATCACAAAAACTATAGGCTAGATAATACTCTGAGAATTATGAGTAGACTATGGTTTAACAACAGTTAATAAATGATGCCCACTTTTCAGCATGTTCTTCTCCAGCATAACTTTAATATAAATGGTAATAAATGAAAAGGAAAAACCTACCCATCATAGCTCAAGTGTCACATGCTAGTTGTTATAAATATAACACTCTCAGTTGTGCAGTACATCAGGTTCACATCTGTTAAAGTAATCATAGCTCTATTTCTAACTGTCATTTCAAATTTTAAAAATTCTTTCAACAGTGTCCTGTTCTTCTAATTTGGCTAAGTCCCTGTGACCAAAAGTAAGAAGAATGAACGTGTTTGACCGCAACATCAACTTTGATGCCCTTTTCAAATTCTCTCAGATGTAAGTATTTACACTAAACACGTTTTTATTTTCCTCAGTTATTTTTTTTTTTTTTGTTTTGTATTGCTTGTTTGTGATGGACTATAATTGAGATTTAGAAAAATGGAAGCATGTTTAAATGAAAGTTATGTGACTTGTCAGTACATTGCCAAAACCTAAAAAAGGTGAAAATTACTGCCACATTCATTGTGCACTTCACCAATTTCACAGATAAATTAAAGTAAATCTAGAAGTTGCAAATTTACTATTTATTTAATATAAGTAAAAGTACAAACCGGATTCCAAAAAAGTTGGGACACTAAACAAATTGTGGATAAAAACAATGCAATGATGTGGAGATGGCAAATGTCAATATTTTATTTGTAATAGAACATAGATGACAGATCAAAAGTTTAATCTGAGTAAATG
>BRDA01004755.1:25925-36106 GCA_036984385.1 Crenuchus spilurus
TATATCCCAGTTTGTTTAGTTGTTATGGCATTGATACTTATTGGTAAGAAAATAATAGTTTGTAAATTTTCAGCACTTCTTGGTTTTTCTTATGGAGATCAAAATATGCTTGGTATGTTGTGTGATGCAAGAGTAATGTTTTTTCTGATCCTTGTCAAGTAAAGCTGAATGTCACGTTCCTTATCGCAGTTCACTGTTGTAAGTCTTCATAAAATATGCTTTGCTTAGTCAACCTGGTACTTGCCAAATGTTGAGGTATATTCAGTTAAATACAATGTTATTTTTTAATATATATTCAAATAGTGAACGTTAGTTCTCTTTCTTTAACTTTGGGAATCATACTTTGAACCAAACAAATCAAACAGACAGACCTGAGAGCAAAGTAAACCGTGTCTCAGTTGTTAGAATTGAATTGCTGGAGGGAAAAGCAGTTCTAAACTACAGCTTATGTCTTTGTGCATGTTAAGAGCAAATACATTCTTGGTTCTACAGCTGGACATTTCAAAATACTCTGTGCCAAAGTGATTGGTTCTGTAAACCGACCAGCAATGAAGAAAACCTGCAGCTTAAATGCTGTACAGTAGACTTTGCATAAAATATTTGAAGCCATCTTGGAATCACAAGAGTATACAAGTTTTAATCCCATTTGATCTTGGACAAAGAGAGGTAAACCTGTAACACAAAGTTAAAATAATATGAGATGAGTGAATGCATGCAACAGAAAATATTAAATTTTTACATACTGAATGACCTGCATTCGCATGTGTCAGATATGCTGTTGAATAAAAATTCACAATTTGATTTGCCTATAGAGTGAAAAAAAGTTTTCTGAATGGTTATTGGCCAAAGATTAGTAATTGATTTAGCAGTACTCCATGGAACACTTTTAACATGTCTGTTTAAGAATTTTTGTCAAATTTTTTAAAATAAAGAATTGGAGGTATTGAAAGTTTTGGTACTGGATTAGTATTGAATTGTTTACCACAGTGCAATATTAAACTGCTGAACTTTGTGCAACTTAGACCTGAATGTAGAGCATATGAAAACTAGTACCAACAAATATAATTGATAAGATCTACCTGAAGTCTTGGAAATAAAAGTATGTAATTACAATCCATCTCTCTGGCATTCTTATCTATAACACTCTCTAGTCTGTTCTTTATTTTTTTTTTACCTCTTCCTTGACTGTTTTTCTCATTAGATCCCGTTCCACTCAACAGCACCTGAAGAATGTCTATGCCAGTTTAGCTGTGTGTATGTTTGTGGCAGCAGCTGGTTCCTACGTCCATGTTGTCACAAGGCTTTTTCAGGTAAAGTTGAATTGTCTTGCATGTTTTCAATTGCTTTAGTGCATTAATCACAAGGAAACCATTTTAACTTTGACAGCCCTTTTTATAAATTCTATCTCAACAAGTTTTTTGTTTTGTTTTTTGAGATGAGTGTTTAGAAGCTCAGTGTACATTGAAGTGCGGTCTGCACTGGATGGCTTGAGGTGTATTACTGCGTTATTTGTTAAGGACCATGCTAAAACTATTTATAACCACCATAAATCATGTAAATGAATACTTGACAGCCACGCAACTTGTCTTTTCTTATTTTGAAAATAAAACTTGGAACAAAGTAAAGTTTTGCCTGATTGCCAGTAAATGGAGTGTGCTTTTCTAGTGCATCTTGAGGAAGCAGCTTGCAGTGTTTGCTGTTTATTGAACTATTCAACCCTTGGCAAAAATCATGGAATCACCACATTTGGAGGATATCCATCAATTTTTTTACTTCGTAGCAAATGAACAAGTCAGACAAATAACAAAATATGGCTACTTTATTTAAATCCAGTAGAGGAAATCTAACATTCAGTGTGGTCAAATATATTGTCTGTTTCCAGTCAACAGTGTGAATAATTAAGTATAAACAAAATGGGATGGCTATAAATGGCAAACACATGGATAGGCATCAAAGCATCAGGATAGAAAACTCAAAAGATGCCTTGAAAACCGAAAATGCACATCAAAATAAATGGATGGAATCAGGAGTCCACATTGTGACAGAGCTGTAAGAAATTGACTGAATAAGCACCTAAACGGAAACAGTCAAAGTTTGGATTATTGGATGAAAGGGATGTTCAGTAATAACGTGCAAATCTGCATTGGTCAAAGAATTGATGCTGAAGTTTTTTTTCTGGTGTTGAGCTAAAGAAATGTGAAGATGACTGCCTGAGGAACAAGGTTGTCAGTGCACATACCTTATTACCAGTAATTTAAAAAGAAAACAATCATATTTTTTTCTGGGGAAATTAAAATTCCATAAACCATCTTCATAAGAAGTCCTAGTAGAAAGGTTTTATTGCCTAAAGGCAGTCATAATCAGCAATGGCTAATTAACATGATGTGCTTCATATCTGAGCAGCAGTTTTGGAAGATAATTATTTAATTAAATCTTTTTTTGTTTTTTTCAGGGTGGGCTGCTGTCCATGTTAGGATCTCTGGCCATGATGGCTTGGCTTGCCATGACCCCTCACAGCCCTCAGACTGAGAAGAAGAGACTGGGCATCCTTGCTGGCTTTGCCTTCCTCACAGGTTGGTAATGAGATTTATTGAAGGACAAGACATTAAATGGCAACTAGAGGTGGGAAATATTTTATCATGATTACATGGAAATAAGCTTTTCTAAGCATATTGTGTACATCACCAGTGCTTAAAAGACACAAAAAGCTCTTCATTACAAAGAGAGCTTAATTAGTCCCATTTAATTGGATTAAATAGAATGCAGCATGGGAAATGCTGAATAAAAGGTATTAAAATGTTGCACTGCTTTGTCTCAAAACAGGATTTTTTTTCAATATTTCCCCATGCTTGCTCTCCATACACTCACTAAAAGTAGTGCCATACTCGAGCAGTATAAAGATGTGAATTAACCTTCGTGAGTCTTGGGCTATTTTTCAGTTTTTATAATTTGATATTCCTTTTTATATACATTATATTGTTTTTCTATGCATTAAAAACTTCACCATGCCAGGGTTGGGTTTCTTTTACCACAACACCACCTGTATGACCTGACAGTTATTTTTCACTTTGACGTACAGTATCAACATATTCGACCTAAAAACCAGAGTTGGAATGAACTAGAATTGGATTTTATTTTTTTATTGTTGGTTTGAAAAAAAGCATTTTGCATTTTAAAGCATTTTAAAAACTGAAGATGTTCAAATAGTTTTTTACATTGATCAAAATATATCCTGACACTTTTTTTCTATCAAATTAAAAACTAGCATATCAGCAATCAATTTTGATAGTTGTTGTCAGTGCTTATTGTGACTTGTGATGTCTTGAACCATCATGTGATTTGAGCATGCCAACATGATCAGTAACTCACAAGGGTTAAAGGAGTCCATAAGGAATAGATTTTATTTTAAAGAAAATGAAGTCACTGCTGATTTGATAGATTTCCACAATGTTTTACCAGACAGTGTTTTATGTGCATTTCCCAAATTTAATGTCCAATATTTTTATATAGGTGTTGGACTTGGCCCCGCAATGGATTATGTCATTACCATCAACCCAAGGTAACACAATTAAAAGTAACTTCCAGGTTCTCTTCCTAAGACTTTGAAACTATTTAAGCTACATAGCTGAGTTTTTTTCCGCCTAATAGGGTGGGCAGTTAAGCAACTGTATAATTCTGTTGCAGCTTCACTGTTTAGGTTGAGTAACCGTTTCCAACTACAAATACACACCAAAGAGCCAAAACATTTAAACCATCTATGTGGTATAAAAGTAAATACGTGAAACATGTTGATGAATTTTGTTAATTCCTTGTAGTATTTGGCTTGGGAGATCTTTTTGCTGAAAGAAATCTACTATATGTGTATATACTGTATATTCTATATCTTTTCTGATTCTTTTTGTGTACAGCATTATCATCACTGCTTTCCTGGGCACATCTGTCATTTTCACCTGTTTCACTCTGAGTGCCCTCTATGCCCAGCGGAGGAGTTACCTTTTCTTGGGAGGTAAAGAAAAATGATCTTTTGTTTCTTTGTTTTATTTTGTTTGTTTTATTTTATTTTTGGTTTCAAACACTGGGATTATAAAAAATAATGTGTATCCAAGATTTGTGAGCCACTTGTCAAAACAGCACACTAAAAACAGTAATTCACAGTCAGTTTAATTTGTTCTTTTTTCCCTGGAAGGCACTCTGATGTCTGGACTGTCTATTCTCCTGCTGGTCTCTCTTCTCAACATGTTTGTAGGATCTGTCATGCTCTTTAAGGTATAAATCGGAGATATTTAAAATGTCTGTTTGAGATGGTAAAGAATATTGTAAACTGAGAATAAACAATTTTGATTGAATGATTAAGCTGCAATAAGAGATAAAAGGGCATTACTAGAACAAGGAGAAGGGGGTTAACAGCACAAATTATCAGAAGATGGAAAAAATGTAAAATAAAAAAAAAGTAAAGTTGTATATATTTTATGTTCATTAGACATAAAGTGAGTTTTGCAAAATAACAAAACATCCAGCTTAACGTGATATAAGAGAAAGGATAAATCTCTTGCAATAGAATTAGTCACACAGAGGTTTGTGTACTTCTGTCTGTTTCCACTGTAAAACTTCCTGTGAAACCTAGAATTGCTACATGAAACAACTAACAAAAAGTAAAATTACAAAACAGCTAAAATGTACATGGTTTTGTGCACAACTTTGTTAAAGTGAGTAAATATGCCTTTGGAAGGCAGCAGTGTTATCTCCTTAGCTGTGCTTATACACTTGCTGATGTTCAGAAGTGAAATGGCAAAAATGTCTCCAGAACATTCAGAAGTGGTAGTAATGTCACATGAATATAATTGTATATGTTTTTGTTTTCAATTTTAGGCTCATGTGTACCTTGGCCTGGCCATCATGTGTGGATTTGTGCTATTTGACACTCAACTCATCATTGAGAAAGCAGAGATGGGAGACAAAGATTACATTTGGTGAGGAAACCTTTTTGTCTTACAAAGGATGAACAATAAGCACAAAACATCAGTTGTCTACTTGCATTGTAGATTTGCAAATTATTACTGGCTTGTATGGGAAGTGACTGTTAATCTGCCCTAAATTTAAAAGTCTAACTTAAAGTATTAAAAACGTAAAATATTACTACTTACGACAATGACTGAAATTATTGGTTTAAAACCAGTTATTGGTTTAATTAATTTTGTCTCACTTATATGGATTTAGACTAACAGTTTGCAGTTCATTTAGCTTGGTGAAAATGATCACATTATCAGGTGGTAATCTGTTTGAATTTAATTTTAACACACAGTTTGTGCTAAATGTTGTGCATCTTGGGTCAGTGGTGTTTTACAGACTTGTATGTGTTGAGTGGTCATTTATAGGATTATGCATTCCCAGAACTTATGCATGACATCCATCCCTTCAGTTCCTTTTTGATCAAGATTCATTTTGATCCAGTGTGTTTTATTGTGCCAGAGTTCAGATTATTTTAAATAAATGCTGATAACCCTTCACTTTACTGTATACAATGTGTTCCATTTAGGCATTGTGTGGATCTCTTCCTGGATTTTGTGACCATCTTCAGAAAGCTTATGGTCATCCTTGCTATGAATGAGAAGGTAGTTTTTACATATTTTTGCCACTTTTGACATTAATGCCACTGTTAGAACAAGTTATTGTATTTCAGGTAGTGTGTTTGGAGAAGGTTAAATGTAAGAGATTGTTCAAGTAACTTTAAACAGTTTAATTGGTACATTGATCATCAAAGTCACAAAATGTAAAAGCACCAAAAAAGGTTATAATCCAATTTTAACAGAATGCTGCAGTTCAGGCTTGGAGATACAAATGTCTTTAGTTCTTATCTGGTACACACTACATTTTTGGACAGAATCATACACAGTAGCACATTTAGCATAAATTAGAATATAATGAAAAAATTCACCGTGGTTCATAAATTAATTCAAGAAGTTAAACTGTCATTTTCTGTTCATTACATGTAAAGTGATATTTCAAGCCTTTTTGTATAAATGTTAATGAGTATGTCTTACAGTTCATTAAAATTGAGAACTCCAGAATCTTAGTATTTTAGAATATTTCATTTGGAGTTTGATAAAATTACTATTCAAACAATATCAACATTAAAACGAAAAAGGCTTGAAAAATGTCATTTCTTAATTAATAGAAAACATAGGACAGTTTACCTTTTTGAATTAAATGAACACAAACTTTTTCTCTGTATTCTAATTTTGGAGATGCACTAGTACTTGCATTTTATTTCAAGTAATCTTTATTTCAGATGTAGAAGACACACTTAATTGAGATCAGAGTAGACTTTATTCACAGAATTTAATTAAAATACAAAGCATGTTTAGCAATTGAGATTACGGTAGTTTGATGTAGTTCTATTAAAAGATGTGTTCCTAGATGAAGGATTAAAAAAAATCCTCAAGCATGGGGATTTTACTTTGCTTTGAGTAAAACGAGTACGCGACCTATTTTATCTTTGATCCTTTGCTTTTTCATATGCTTTCCTGCAGTTTCTTTATACTCATTTTAATACATTGTACATGTGCTAGAGAAAAATGTACTTTTTGGATTTTGTTAGTTTTAATTCAATTTTGTAATTTCTTTTACTTCATTTTCTGTTTTTCTAGGACAAGAAGAAAGAGAAGAAATAGATTGACTTGCTACATTTAGAAAATAAAAATCTGTGATTTGTTTGCATCAGAAATGTGTCTGATGCATTTATTCTAACAGCTTAATTATGAATTTAATTATATTGATTTTGTACTTTGGTATGGTGTCTTAATTTTGTTTAAAATTATGGAATTAGACTGTGTAGTAAAGTTGACCGATGTGACCTTGGTATAATGTTTTGAAGGTCTCAACATTGTTGATTTTGAGGTTCATTTGAAAGTATAGTAGTGTTTGAACAAGACAGATTTTTTGATCACTTGTCATCCTTGAAGGCTTAAACGAAAAGTTCTTTTCACATATCCTTCTTCTTCTTTGACTTTGACATTAATGCTTCAAATGTGATACTGTACTTTTTCGTAGTTAAAATGATAAACAAGGTAGATAATTCCTCTTATTGTAAATACTGTGAAGGGTTGATAATAGTTCAGTTGTTAACAGATGAACAACTGCTCACTACTTTCTTACTCAATTTGTTTTTAAGATTCTCTAACCCCCCCCAAGTTACTCAGTAATATGAAGGTAGGTTTCTTTAGTGCTACTGTCACATTTAAGTTTTGTTATTATTGCAGCTGCTGTAAATGCCAATGTTGCAAAGTTCAGTCCTCAGGCTTTGATAGACTCATATCATTGTTTCTTGTGATAAGGTAGCTGCTTATCAGGTTGAATTTTATTAATGAACATCCTACTGGATAATGAAAATAGGTAGTGCCACAGATTGGATTCCATATCTTTATATTCATGTAGATTCTTCTTCACTGCCAATTATTTTGCTATCTTTTGGGAAAAGCTGCGGATAAACTGTGACTACAGTGTGTGTACAAAATATGTTGGGGCCTGGATACACTGAGGAATATTCAGTCACTACATGTTAAAAATGCAGGCCCATTAAGTCACAATATAATACAGCAAGGACAGCACAATTTGTCTGATTTTCATTCTGAGCCTACATCTATTGCCACAGCAGATTTGCATGTGCTTTGGCAATAAATATTCACAGCAGAGATGGCTTACTGTTTATTAAAAATACAACTTGAGCTTAAATCCTCACATCTTTTACATTATTAAAGTTTTATGGACTCACAGTTATGTATCCAGGCCTTTACACTTTGCCAAAAATAGTACAATATTTAGATATCTTGTTGAAATGTAACAAATAACATCTTCAAGAGCTAACAAGGCATTGAAAATGCTAGTTTCTTACTTATTTTGTATTTCATGTGATCTTAGCCAGCTGTGTAAATCTTGGACAAATTTCTTTTTTTTGAGGAGACATCTTAATTTGAGTTCATATTCTGAGCTTATATCCTCTGTTTGCAATGTATGAATGGCCATCTAACAAATACATTTGTCATTGTTGTGTAATAAAAGCTAATAACTGAATTTGAAACCTCTTAAAGTTTGTGGTCTCACCAATTGGCCTGTTGCTACTGCTGTTAGCAAGCAGGAACCTATCATTATTTATTCAGATACTCACTAGAGGTATATAAGGTGAGTAGCAGGCCAGAATTGTAATTGTTGGCTGCTGTTAACACAGAGTTGGCTCACTTCCAGAACATGAATTTGTTTTGTCTGAAACTAAATTCCTCTGTGTCTTGTTTCCCATGCCCTATGCAATAGAAGGAAGCATTTTGATATGAATATGCCTGCAAGTGAATCATGTTTAAGATGATAGAAGGCAGCAACACATGACCAAGATACGGGCAGAAGTACAGGACTACGGAATGTGTATATATAGGGTAGTCGATGATGCATCTATACATACATATAGGTGCCTTTCTGCCTCCGATAATAAGCAGGCAGCTGATGTTCCAGACACAGCTAGAGTTTCAGTGAAAGGGTGTTGGCAGACAAATACCAACAGCAGGCACCACTGGCCATGTTTGGCATACAGATATTTTATAGTGGGTACTGGTTTGGTTTACAGATGTTTCTACTGTGTACCTGTTTAACCCAATAATGTACATTTTTCTGTATTACTGCTATACAGAAGAGGATGTTGCTTTACTTGAGAGGATGTTTTTCAGTGTTGCCTTACTTCCATTTTGTCCTGGAGCTGGATTTCAGATGTAAATCAGCTGTCATTTTTATGAAAAAAAAATGTATATACTAAATCCATTTAAAGAGAAATTTATTTAAAAAATGTGTACTTTCATAATTGAACTTGTTTGAATACCAAACTAATGAGAAACGTACAGACTTTATAATATTGGTGATAGAGCTGCAGTGGCCATTTATAGCCACTTAATTTGCTATCTATACAGACCATTGAACCTACAGTGAGGAAAAAAAGTATATTATACACTGCCAAGTTTGCAAGTTTTACCACCTACAAAAAATGAAGAGGTCTGTCATTTTTATTGTAGGTACACTTCAACTGAGAAAATCACATTGTAGGATTTTTAAATAATTAATTTGCATTTTATTGCATGAAATAAATATTTGATAACCTACCAGCCAGCAAGAATTCTGGTTCTTGCAGACCTGTTAGTTTTTCTTTAAGAAGCCCCACTATTCTTCACTCATTACCTGTATTAACTGCACCTGTTTGAACTTGCTACCTGTATAAAAGACACCTGTCCACACACTCAATTACACTCCAGCATGACGAAGACCAAAGAGCTGTCTAAGGATACCAGGGACAAAATTGTAGACCTGCACAAGGCTGGGATGGGCTACAGGGCAATATGCAAGTAGCTTGGTGAGAAGGCAAAACCTAGGAAGAAACACAAGATGACTCACTCTTCCTCGCTCTGGGGTTTCATGTGAGATCTCGCCTTGTTTCTGGTTTGAGAAAACTTTGGTGATGGATTTTAAATTATTGTATTTGTTAGCCTCACTGCTCCAGTAAAGAAGCAAAAGTGGGACTCCAACCATGTCTTAGCTGACCAGCTGCAAATGTGGTAAGTGGGAAAATATGCGTAAATGTACATGAATTTCTACACTCATTACTAATCAATCATCTGATCAATGTCATTAGAAAAACAGCCTAAATAAATTAACTGAACACAAGCATTTGTCACTTCACATCTTTTATTGTGCACACCAGAGGTGGGGGACTCGAGTCTAATGACTTGACTCGAGTCGCAATTTTGAGGACTCGAGACTTGCTTGACTAACGCTGGTGAACGACTCAACTTGACTTTGACTTGGTCTTTATGACTTGAGACTAGACTTAGACTTGAGACAGATGACTTGAAAAGACTTGATTTTTATTTAAATATTTGCAATTTAAAAACAAAGTTATATTACGTTAGAATATTTTATTCTGAAGCATGATTGGCTTACTTTACAGTGCAGGCAAAACGCTAAACAGCAATAACGAGCCGTTGTAGCAAATGGAGGGAGGAGACCAAATGTTTAATATAATTTTCGCCTGATGAACATGTGAACAGTCAACTTATAAACGCACAAAATACTGAAACGTGCAGCTTATTTTCTGAGATAATGAGAGAGAAAGGATATAACAGGATGACAGAGCAACCTAAACTAAT